>JAQJVL010000334.1:99250-211750 GCA_035578905.1 Stictocephala bisonia | reverse complement strand
CAGTGTGCGTTGACACACAAGCTCGTTATATCTGTTCTGGATCACCCCCAATGGTTTACGTGTTAACATGCTTAACAGACCCGATCCCTGTGGCCAATACAGTGTGCGTTGACACACAAGATCGTTATATCTGTTCTGGATCACCCCCAATGGTTTACGTGTTAACATGCTTAACAGACCCGATCCCTGTGTCCAATACAGTGGGAGGTGACACACAAGATCGTTATATCTGTTCTGGATCACCCCCAATGGTTTACGTGTTAACATGCTTAACAGACCCGATCCCTGTGTCCAATACAGTGGGAGGTGACACACAAGATCGTTATATCTGTTCTGGATCACCCCCAATGGTTTACGTGTTAACATGCTTAACAGACCCGATCCCTGTGTCCAATACAGTGTGCGTTGACACACAAGCTCGTTATATCTGTTCTGGATCACCCCCAATGGTTTACGTGTTAACATGCTTAACAGACCCGATCCCTGTGTCCAATACAGTGGGAGGTGACACACAAGATCGTTATATCTGTTCTGGATCACCCCAATGGTTTACGTGTTAACATGCTTAACAGACCCGATCCCTGTGGCCAACACAGTGTGCGATGATACACAGGCTCGTCATATCTGTTCTAAACCACCCCCAACGGGCTACACGTTAATATGCTCAACATGCTCGACCCCTGTGGCCAATACAGTGTGCGTTGACACACAAGCTCGTTATATCTGTTCTGGATCACCCCCAATGGTTTACGTGTTAACATGCTTAACAGACCTGATCCCTGTGGCCAATACAGTGTGCGTTGACACACAAGCTCGTTATATCTGTTCTGGATCAACCCCAATGGTTTACGTGTTAACATGCTTAACAGACCCGATCCCTGTGGCCAATACAGTGTGCGTTGACACACAAGCTCGTTATATCTGTTCTGGATCACCCCCAACGGTTTACGTGTTAACATGCTTAACAGACCCGATCCCTGTGGCCAATACAGTGTGCGTTGACACACAAGCTCGTTATATCTGTTCTGGATCACCCCCAATGGTTTACGTGTTAACATGCTTAACAGACCCGATCCCTGTGGCCAATACAGTGTGCGTTGACACACAAGCTCGTTATATCTGTTCTGGATCACCCCCAATGGTTTACGTGTTAATATGCTTAACAGACCCGATCCCTGTGGCCAATACAGTGTGCGTTGACACACAAGCTCGTTATATCTGTTCTGGATCACCCCCAATGGTTTACGTGTTAATATGCTTAACAGACCCGATCCCTGTGGCCAATACAGTGTGCGTTGACACACAAGCTCGTTATATATATTCTGGATCACCCCCAATGGTTTACGTGTTAATATGCTTAACAGACCCGATCCCTGTGGCCAATACAGTGTGCGTTGACACACAAGCTCGTTATATATATTCTGGATCACCCCCAATGGTTTACGTGTTAATATGCTTAACAGACCCGATCCCTGTGGCCAATACAGTGTGCGTTGACACACAAGCTCGTTATATATATTCTGGATCACCCCCAATGGTTTACGTGTTAATATGCTCAACATGCTCGACCCCTGTGGCCAATACAGTGTGCGTTGACACACAAGCTCGTTATATATATTCTGGATCACCCCCAATGGTTTACGTGTTAACATGCTTAACAGACCCGATCCCTGTGGCCAATACAGTGTGCGTTGACACACAAGCTCGTTATATCTGTTCTGGATCACCCCCAATGGTTTACGTGTTAACATGCTTAACAGACCCGATCCCTGTGGCCAATACAGTGTGCGTTGACACACAAGCTCGTTATATCTGTTCTGGATCACCCCCAATGGTTTACGTGTTAACATGCTTAACAGACCCGATCCCTGTGGCCAATACAGTGTGCGTTGACACACAAGCTCGTTATATATATTCTGGATCACCCCCAATGGTTTACGTGTTAACATGCTTAACAGACCCGATCCCTGTGGCCAATACAGTGTGCGTTGACACACAAGCTCGTTATATATATTCTGGATCACCCCCAATGGTTTACGTGTTAACATGCTTAACAGACCCGATCCCTGTGGCCAATACAGTGTGCGTTGACACACAAGCTCGTTATATATATTCTGGATCACCCCCAATGGTTTACGTGTTAACATGCTTAACAGACCCGATCCCTGTGGCCAATACAGTGTGCGTTGACACACAAGCTCGTTATATCTGTTCTGGATCACCCCCAATGGTTTACGTGTTAACATGCTTAACAGACCCGATCCCTGTGGCCAATAGAGTGTGCGTTGACACACAAGATCGTTATATATATTCTGGATCACCCCTAATGGTTTACGTGTTAACATGCTTAACAGACCCGATCCCTGTGGCCAATACAGTGTGCGTTGACACACAAGCTCGTTATATCTGTTCTGGATCACCCCCAATGGTTTACGTGTTAACATGCTTAACAGACCCGATCCCTGTGGCCAATACAGTGTGCGTTGACACACAAGCTCGTTATATATATTCTGGATCACCCCCAATGGTTTACGTGTTAACATGCTTAACAGACCCGATCCCTGTGGCCAATACAGTGTGCGTTGACACACAAGCTCGTTATATCTGTTCTGGATCACCCCCAATGGTTTACGTGTTAACATGCTTAACAGACCCGATCCCTGTGGCCAATAGAGTGTGCGTTGACACACAAGATCGTTATATCTGTTCTGGATCACCCCCAATGGTTTACGTGTTAACATGCTTAACAGACCCAATCCCTGTGGCCAATACAGTGTGCGTTGACACACAAGATCGTTATATCTGTTCTGGATCACCCCCAATGGTTTACGTGTTAACATGCTTAACAGACCCGATCCCTGTGGCCAATACAGTGTGCGTTGACACACAAGCTCGTTATATCTGTTCTGGATCACCCCCAATGCTTTACGTGTTAACATGCTTAACAGACCCGATCCCTGTGGCCAATACAGTGTGCAATGACACGTGAGCTCGTTATATCTGTTCTGGATCACCCCCAATGGTTTACGTGTTAACATGCTTAACAGACCCGATCCCTGTGGCCAATACAGTGGGAGATGACACACAAGATCGTTATATCTGTTCTGGATCACCCCCCCATGGTTTACGTGTTAACATGCTTAACAGACCCGATCCCTGTGGCCAATACAGTGGGATATGACACACAAGATCGTTATATCTGTTCTGGATCACCCCCAATGGTTTACGTGTTAATATGCTTAACAGACCCGATCCCTGTGGCCAATACAGTGGGAGATGACACACAAGATCGTCATATATGTTGTTGACCACTCCAAACGGGCTACAAGATAGTATGCTCAACAGTTCCGATTCCTGTGGCCAATACAGTGGGAGATGACACACAAGATCGTCATATATGTTGTTGACCACTCTAAACGGGCTACAAGATAATATGCTCAACAGTTCCGATCCCTGTGGCCAATACAGTGTGCAATGTCACACAAGATCGTTATATATATTCTGGATCACCCCCAATGGTTTACGTGTTAATATGCTTAACAGACCCGATCCCTGTGGCCAATACAGTGGGCGATGACACACAAGATCGTTATAATTGTTCTGGATCACCCCCAACGGTTTACGTGTTAATATGCTTAACAGACTCGATCCCTGTGGCCAATACAGTGTGCAATGACACACAAGATCGTTATATCTGTTCTGGATCACCCCCAATGGTTTACGTGTTAATATGCTTAACAGACCCGATCCCTGTGGCCAATACAGTGTGCGTTGACACACAAGATCGTTATATCTGTTCTGGATCACCCCCAATGGTTTACGTGTTAATATGCTTAACAGACTCGATCCCTGTGGCCAATACAGTGTGCGTTGACACACAAGATTGTTATATCTGTTCTGGATCACCCCCAATGGTTTACGTGTTAATATGCTTAACAGACTCGATCCCTGTGGCCAATACAGTGTGCGTTGACACACAAGATCGTTATATCTGTTCTGGATCACCCCCAATGGTTTACGTGTTAATATGCTTAACAGACCCGATCCCTGTGGCCAATACAGTGTGCAATGACACACAAGATCGTCATATATGTTGTTGACCACTCTAAACGGGCTACAAGATAATATGCTCAACAGTTCCGATCCCTGTGGCCAATACAGTGGGAGATGACACACAAGATCGTCATATATGTTGTTGACCACTCTAAACGGGCTACAAGATAATATGCTCAACAGTTCCGATCTCTGTGGCCAATACAGTGTGCAACGTCACACAAGATCGTTATATATATTCTGGATCACCCCCAACGGTTTACGTCTTAATATGCTTAACAGACTCGATCCCTGTGGCCAATACAGTGTGCAATGACACACAAGATCGTTATAATTGTTCTGGATCACCCCCAACGGTTTACGTCTTAATATGCTTAACAGACTCGATCCCTGTGGCCAATACAGTGTGCAATGACACACAAGATCGTTTTATCTGTTCTGGATCACCCCCAATGGTTTATGTGTTAATATGCTTAACAGACCCGATCCCTGTGGCCAATACAGTGGGTGATGACACACAAGATCGTTATATCTGTTCTGGATCACCCCCAACGGTTTACGTGTTAATATGCTTAACAGACCCGATCCCTGTGGCCAATACAGTGGGCGATGACACACAAGATCGTTATATCTGTTCTGGATCACCCCCAATGGTTTAAACGGGTGTTAATTATGCTTAAACAGGTAGGAGACATGAGGATCTTGGGTACCATAGTATTGAGAACTACACGAATCAGATTACAGGACCAGACTAATTATGATCACCATTTCCACTAGGTACAGGGGTACTATCCGATGATCCCACGCCCGGAAACAAAGAATAAACAGACCAAGGAGAACATCTCCCCGCTCCATCCACGCGCGGCCGGGAGAGGAACGCCCTCTCTTACCGTTCCCAAAACCCCCACTCCTCCCCGTCGTTCTCCCTCACGCCTGCCCTCTAACTCCAGACCTGTGTCCGCCTCCCACCTCAACCGCCGCCCGTCCCACCAACTCCCCTCCGTCCCTACTCTGGCCCGCTCCATCTCCTGCCCCCTCACCTCAAATATAGATTTTTTTATGTATACCGCTTCCACTCCTCACCCCCAGATTAGTTGCTGAGAGGAGCCCACTCACCAGTAGGGGGGATTCGTTGGGCGACGAGGGAGGATTGCCAATACAGTGGGCGATGACACACAAGATCGTTATATCTGTTCTGGATCACCCCCAATGGTTTACGTGTTAATATGCTTAACAGACCCGATCCCTGTGGCCAATACAGTGTGCAATGACACACAAGATCGTTATATCTGTTCTGGATCACCCCCAACGGTTTACGTGTTAATATGCTTAACAGACTCGATCCCTGTGGCCAATACAGTGTGCAATGACACTCAAGATCGTTATATCTGTTCTGGATCACCCCCAATGGTTTACATGTTAATATGCTTAACAGACCCAGTCGTACTTCGTTTGTAACAATGACTACATTCGCTCATTTACACTCATCACACTCATTCAAAACCCATATTCGCCCATATCTTGACGATCGGCGTCTTATGAAGAAATAAAAAAAAAAAAAAAAAAAAAATACAGTGTGGTTTGACACACAAGCTTGTCATTTATGTTCTGAACCACCCTTAATGGTCTACTAATGTTTAATTATAATTGTTCTTATAACATGTACTTTTGCAGAAGTACAATATACGAAACGTACTTCAAGACACATTCTCTTAATGGTACATTGAATGTAATGTGCTTATTCAAGGTACTCTTATTGACTGTCCCAGCCCATCTAGAATTTATATTCAAAGATAATATTTTGTTAGTGAGCCAATTTAAAATTCAATGTAAACCTCAAACAAAATAAGTACTTTTAAATGTATGTGATAATGAATCGTTTATGTTTATCTATTTAACTCAATAACAGGTTAGTTTAATGTACCAGTTGTATATTAAAAAACTTGTCCATACTTTAAACTGGTTGATTGAAATCAATAGAATATTTTTGGCATGAAGGTTTTATTATTATGTGAATTTTTGGGAAACTTATATATTCATATTGCATGCCTGTCAAAGACTGTCGCCAATCTAAAAGGAGGAAGAATTAAAAATAAATATTATCTAAATAAAAATAATTAGTACTTGTGTCTTAGTGTCATAACATACAGATCTCCCACGACAGAGCCAAATCCAAGTTCCGTAACATATGCTGCTGGAATGCTCACTTTGTACAGTATATGTCTTAACTAATACAATTATTTTTATAAAAATATGCTTGAAATGTAGATAAACTAGTGAAAGTCCAAGTGCTCAAACATTGATTAGCTATCTCAATAGAGTGATAATATATTTAGCAATAAAGGTTTGCTTGTTCTTTGTATATGAGTTGAATAAAAGAACAAATAAACATTTGTTTTGCTGATGAAAGATTAATAATTACTTTAATTTACTTAGGTTGAAATAATTTTAAATAAGATTTTAGATACACATTCTTATGTTAAAGTATGGCTTAAATTTATGATTCAAATAACTCCTAAAACTTCCTAAATTTGCTCCATATTTGTTGATGGTAAATTATATTGTTTAAAAAATGTTTCAATCTGTAGCTTTTGGAATGAATAGTTATGTAAAATGTGTGGGGTATTTAAAATACTAAATGTATATATTTTTTAATTTATATAAAATATGTCACCTTGATTATGAAATATTGATTTTATTATAATTTTTTTAAGTTAGTAAGTATTTATATTATTACCACGTATAATTCAATATTTTATTAAATAATAATTAATAAAAGTTCATATTTTCTACAATTTTTTAATAACTAGTTACACTAATAATAAACTGAAGATATTAAAACTTGTTCAGTTTAAAATTTTAATAAGATACAATCAAATGCTGCAATATTTATTTTAATGTGATTATATATTAGTAGCTTTACTAAGGTAAATACATCGTAAAAAAATTGATTAATGATAATGAATAGATAAACATTGTAAATCTGATAGCATATTTGCATGAATTCTAGTTTTAATTTAGAAATAAATGACTACTATAATCATTCCAAATTAATCAGTTGACTGACAATCATGAAAATAATAATTTTACAATTCTTATTTATAACTACTCAACCATTTGACTGTTCATTCACATCAAAACCCATTCTAGGAATAGATATCAGATTTAATGCGTGAATTCCAGATGTAATTTGAAGTCGGCTAAGCCACCAGATTGGACTGTGTAAAGCTTCAATTTATCACGAACCGTTTACACGGCGATTACCAACCAGAAATGTGGTAATTCAATTTACAGATCCAATTCGCTTAGATTGATCTAGGGAAACAATATTTTTGTAACAGAATAAGAACACAATGCATTAAACAAATTTATGATATATTATTCATAAAAATAAACGTAAATGCTAAAATATGTTGTATAATAGTTCAATTTATTTCAAGATAATGTTACATTTTTTATTCATCAGTTAATGTCTTAAACTAAACATCAACAGGTTGGCTTTACCTTAGAATGACTAAGAAGATTTCCCACAGGTAAGATTTAATATTAATTACTATCGTTATTTAATCTTAATCTTATTAGTATATTTTTATTTTATAGTTGAAAAATAATAAACTACAATGAAATAAGTTATGATGATAAATAATAAATTAATAATAAAAGGTTCGCTATTACCTATTTAAAGTGTATTATTTACATATTCTTGTGTTGTAGTTTATTTGATTAAAGTCAATATAACAATATATAAATATAGTTTTGTAAAAAAACAAGGGTGAGCTAGTGTCTAGTATACAGTGAAATAGTATACAATGAATTAGATCATACAAATATGATCTGTCATATCGTATTTGTTCCATTGATTTTAAATATCAGAATTAAAACACAGAATTAATATTTTATAAATATTTCAAATTACAAATATAGCTGTCATCAGATGCCATATTTACAGTTTGTCGGGGTATATTTATTCCTAATTTCATAATAAAAAAGTAATATATGTAATTAAATTATCTAAAAAGTCAATGATTTTTAAAGTACAATTTCAAAAGCGATTCGGCTTTCCTCTTCGCAATACGACAACAAATCCATGCTTTTATGAACTTACATTTGTTCACTCTTGTTTCTTCTTCTTGGCATGTTAGTTGAAAGAGAGAATAAATAAATATTTGATTGACCGTTTAAAGATGTGAAGTTGGTTTTTTTACTTACGTTCAAATATTTTTAAATATGATTTTAAATACTCATTTTTACATTAAATTATGGTCTAAATGTATTATTCAAATAACTTTAAAAACTTCATTAATTTTCTCCGTATCTGTTGGTGGTAAATTATATTGTTTAATTGTTTTTCAATCTACAGATGTTCGAATACATAAGTACGAATACAAAAGGTTTCAGATCATGAATATTAAACCTACAATTAAAAACTGTTTCTACCTACATGCATACGGTCTCAAATACAGTGAGATTGATGTAGTTAACACCTTTATGTTCCATGGTTAGGTGTCGCGTCGTTTTAGAGTTGCAAAAATCATTGTTCTTGACGCATACTCACGATTGCCTACGTACGTACAATTGATTGGCCTCTTACTCTTCAACCTTTCATATTTAACATACTTCTGTTTAACAACTGTACTATGTTCTTAAAATACTTTTAATAATATTTGTCAATGGTTTAAATACTATGTAACAATAAAGCAGTATAAAACGTACCGTAAGCCATCAAGTTACGTGTTATATTTTACCTTTTCGTATTTTTACTATTTAATATTGGAAAGTATTTTCTAATTCTACATGTATATTTGCATAGTTTACGAAATTCAATATTTTGCAATTTTTTAACATTTGAACGTCATAGAAATAAAGATAATTTATTGGATTTTCTATTACTTTTAATAATAATAGAAGCAATTTTTTTTCATAAAATTTCAAACATTAAACATTAATTTTTGAAAGACAAGTAACCTACTTTGTACTCGTAATTTCAATTCAAAATTTTTACTTTTCGTGGGAAATACATATCATTTGAAGTTAATCATAACAATTAAATTAATCAAATTAAACAATTATCTTAAAACTACAATGTTTACGAAATAATGGTATATTACTTAACCTGCTAACTCTACATGTATATGTTGTTTTTGTTATTTGATTTGATTAAATTAAAACTACAAATTATACAATTGTAAAACAAATAATAATGTCAGATCGACATAAGGTAATTTAATAGAAATTCCTTAAACACCGCCTAATAAATCTCTGTAATTCGCAACCATTTTTCGTGCCAGTGGTGCGTGTAGTTGGCAGCCCTGACGGATTGCTGTCTGTCAGACAGGTAATGGGCTAATCAGTTCATCTTTGCTATAATCAAACTTTGCCAATATCAGCTGACTGTCAGCCAATCATATCGCACCGATAATAATAACATTCTTGGATCTAACAACGCAAATCATTTATCGTTCAATAAATTTATAATTTAACTAGAATAACTTGCTCAGTTGTTCGTAGATATATGGGTTTAAACGAGGCTATGAGGATGGTTGCTATTATGTTTTCCTTCTTCACTCTTTAAGTGAAATGAATGCATTCATTCACGTAGTATGTACTGTGAACGATGCGGTCTACGTACACCAATAATAGAAGAACCCGTATCTTAAATAATATAGGTATAGGTAACCCAATTTCATTAAAATATTATTTACTCCTTTATTTCAATTTAACGCGTGTTTCACAATGAACTCACATATTGAACTTAATTATTGCACGATGAACTAATGATACTTGTTACAATGTATTTATTAAAACTCTTGTAACCAACAAATCTCCATATTTTTACTGTAGTAATGAAATATGACTTTGGAAAATGCAACCGATGGCTACTTAACCAGACAAGTATTACACTAGATAACAAGTGTTAGAAATAAACAGGTTATCATATCATTTCACATCGTTGTAGCGGCTTTCACTCATCCCTACACATATAATTCATCGCTGCTCGTTAAACATCCATACATCTGCTATAAACAGTCAGTGTATAAAACTAAAATATTTTACTAAAGTAACATAACAGTGAAACGCATAGCATGGCTTTAGTTGTAATAACATTTATCAAAGAAATGTTAATTTTTTTCTTACATACTGAGAACCTTCCCTCTACCTTTATATTATAGGGCAGTTTATTATACATGCTGATGCCTACATGATATGGGCTCTTCTCAAACATAAATGTGGAATGTCCCGAATTGGAAAATATATTGGATCTAGTTTGGTGCTTGTAAAATTTGCCAATTGTCATAAAGTTATACGAATGTTGCCTTAAAAAGATGTATGCCTCATAACCAACTATACCAGCCAATGTTAAATTCTTAACTCCCTAAAAAGTGACCTGCATTACTCGAATCTTCTATTCCCCGATATAATTCTGAGAGAATGAAAATCTCATTTCTGGAGAATGAAATCTCTGTTTTTTTAGAAAATAATACCAAAAAATGGTTCTATTTTCAAAAATACATTTACATTATTGATTTTTAATGCGTTTTGAAAAATTGGGATTGATTTTGACCCAACGGTACTACCATTACTTACTTCTAGTTGAATTACAAGTGTGCAAAATAACCTTGAAGCCACAACATGCAACTCAAGAGGAATTAAGCTAAACTAGTTGATTGTGCGTTTGGTGACTCAGTCAGGAACTTATGATGGTTTCAGCATCCATAGAATCTGCATTTATCGTTATAAAAAAAATCTAGGTTTTGAAGTTCTGCAAAGCTAGCACTTCTGACTACTAGGTCACATACACCAAAGTATGAGCAAACAAATGGATCTCTTGAGCAAAACGAATATTCTGTAACTCTTAGACCAATTAATTATCTCCACAAAACAATTGTGACCATCAAGCACTCTGTAAAAAAGTAACAAGTTACTAACAGAAAAAACTTGGTGATAAACAAATCATCAACCTTATTTATCAACCAGCTAATAAGGTTGATAAGTTAAGTTCTTCATGCGTTTACCCTTCACCTACTCAGGAAACTTTCACTCCATCAATGAGAGGATTTAATCTACATATGCGGCCTCGGCTGCTACATCAGCGGCCTCGGCTGCTACATCAGCGGCCTCGGCTGCTACATAAGCGGCCTCGGCTGCTACATCAGCGGCCTCGGCTGCTACATCAGCGGCCTCGGCTGCTACATCAGCGGCCTCGGCTGCTACATCAGCGGCCTCGGCTGCTACATCAGCGGCCTCGGCTGCTACATCAGCGGCCTCGGCTGCTACATCAGCGGCCTCGGCTGCTACATCAGATACATCCAAGTTTATGTGTTCAGGGAAGATCAACTTTCAGTCTATAGGAGTGTCTATATCATGTACATCACGTTCTTTTGTTTCTACAGGTACAAATTGTATAAAATAAGAATGATAATTACCTAGCTTATGATACATCCAAGTTTATGTGTTCAGGGAAGATCAACTTTCAGTCTATATGAGTGTCTATATCATGTACATCACGTTCTTTTGTTTCTACAGGTACAAATTGTATAAAATAAGAATGATAATTACCTAGCTTATGATACATCCAAGTTTATGTGTTCAGGGAAGATTAACTTTCAGTCTATAGGAGTGTCTATATCATGTACATCACGTTCTTTTGTTTCTACAGGTACAAATTGTATAAAATAAGAATGATAATTACCTAGCTTATGATACATCCAAGTTTATGTGTTCAGGGAAGATCAACTTTCAGTCTATAGGAGTGTCTATATCATGTACATCACGTTCTTTTGTTTCTACAGGTACAAATTGTATAAAATAAGAATGATAATTACCTAGCTTATGATACATCCAAGTTTATGTGTTCAGGGAAGATCAACTTTCAGTCTATATGAGTGTCTATATCATGTACATCACGTTCTTTTGTTTCTACAGGTACAAATTGTATAAAATAAGAATGATAATTACCTAGCTTATGATACATCCAAGTTTATGTGTTCAGGGAAGATTAACTTTCAGTCTATAGGAGTGTCTATATCATGTACATCACGTTCTTTTGTTTCTACAGGTACAAATTGTATAAAATAAGAATGATAATTACCTAGCTTATGATACATCCAAGTTTATGTGTTCAGGGAAGATCAACTTTCAGTCTATAGGAGTGTCTATATCATGTACATCACGTTCTTTTGTTTCTACAGGTACAAATTGTATAAAATAAGAATGATAATTACCTAGCTTATGATACATCCAAGTTTATGTGTTCAGGGAAGATCAACTTTCAGTCTATAGGAGTGTCTATATCATGTACATCACGTTCTTTTGTTTCTACAGGTACAAATTATATAAAATAAGAATGATAATTACCTAGCTTATGATACATCCAAGTTTATGTGTTCAGGGAAGATTAACTTTCAGTCTATAGGAGTGTCTATATCATGTACATCACGTTCTTTTGTTTCTACAGGTACAAATTGTATAAAATAAGAATGATAATTACCTAGCTTATGATACATCCAAGTTTATGTGTTCAGGGAAGATCAACTTTCAGTCTATAGGAGTGTCTATATCATGTACATCACGTTCTTTTGTTTCTACAGGTACAAATTGTATAAAATAAGAATGATAATTACCTAGCGTATGATACATCCAAGTTTATGTGTTCAGGGAAGATCAACTTTCAGTCTATAGGAGTGTCTATATCATGTACATCACGTTCTTTTGTTTCTACAGGTACAAATTGTATAAAATAAGAATGATAATTACCTAGCTTATGATACATCCAAGTTTATGTGTTCAGGGAAGATCAACTTTCAGTCTATAGGAGTGTCTATATCATGTACATCACGTTCTTTTGTTTGTACAGGTACAAATTGTATGAAATAAGAATGATAGTTACCTAGCTTATGATGCAACCAAGTTTACGTGTTCAGGGAAGATCAACTTTCAGTCTATAGGAGTGTCTATATCATGGACATCACGTTCTTTTGTTTCTACAGGTACAAATTGTATGAAATAAGAATGATAATTACCTAGGTTATGATACAACCAAGTTTACGTGTTCGAGGAATATCAACTTGCAGTCTATGGGAGTGGCTATATCATTGACAACACGTTCTTTTGTTTCTACAGGTACAAATTGTATCAAATAAGAATGATAAATACCTAGGTTATGATACAACCAAGTTTACGTGTTCAAGGAATATCAACTTGCAGTCTATGGAAGTGTCTATATCATGTACATCACGTTCTTTTGTTTCTACAAGTACAAATTGTATCAAATAAGAATGATAATTACCTAGGTTATGATACAACAAAGTTTACGTGTTCAAGGAATATCAACTTGCAGTCTATGGGAGTGTCTATATCATTGACAACACGTTCTTTTGTTTCTACAGGTACAAATTGTATAAAATAAGAATGATAATTAACTAGGTTATGATATATCCAAGTTTACGTGTTCAAGGAATATCAACTTGCAATCTATGGGAGTGTCTATATCATGTACATCACGTTCTTTTGTTTCTACAGGTACAAATTGTATAAAATAAGAATGATAATTACCTAGGTTATGATACAACCAAGTTTACGTGTTCAAGGAAGATCAACTTGCAGTCTATGGGAGTGTCTATATCATTGACAACACGTTATTTTGTTTCTACATGTACAAATTGTATAAAATAAGAACGATAATTACCTAGGTTATGATACATCCAAGTTTACGTGTTCAAGGAAAATCAACTTGCAGTCTATGGGAGTGTCCATATCACGGACAACATGTTCTTTTGTTTCTACAGGTACAAATTGTATAAAATAAGAATGGTAACTACCTTTATGACCATATCATACAACATTAGTTGTCCTTCATCATACTTGAATACTTCACTTCATGCTGAGTTAGGTATTAAACGATGCCTAAAGTCACTGTGGGTATAATCAATCGAGTGATCGTCAGATCTTGTTCTGGTTGATCAGTATCCAGAAGGATACTGATTCAATCCTCCTCATTAAGAACTGACCCAAAGTAATTGGGATAAATCTGGGGTCTTTGCAGAAATGTTGCGGCTTCGTCATTGGCACAGCCTACCAGAAACACTAAGCCACATGCTTAGTAAACATTCATTCGAGATATTTCTTAAAGCATATCAATCTAATCCCTTCTCCCCCTTCCCTCAACAGTTTTGACCTTCATAATTTCCCTGCATGATAAAGTCAGCTTAGTTCCCTGAACGAGAAGCTTAATTAATTAACATTAATTAACACTTGGAGTTCATTTAAAATATTTGCTTTTTATTTATTCTAAATGAATTAAATCATACTACTTTTAATATCTACAACAATACTTTTTATACTTGATCAAACAAATCATTGAAAAGTACTGTAAAAAACTGAACAAATTCAGAGTAATAATTCTCTAATTTAAATAACGTTGGAAAAATAGCGTTCCTCTAACTGTTGCGCCAAAATAACATTTTAAGGATTTTCTTCTGCAATGACGAATAAAATATTAAATATGTGTTCCCAGTGTGACTATAATAGTTTTTACCCCTGTTTTTGTGTCGCTTCCGTGATTGGGAAGTCACGTTAATCCTGTGTTAAACGAGCGTACAACACAAAAATAGGCTCATCAAGTAAGGGAGGGGAACTGTGTCATGACTGGCCAGCTCTCCATAATAAAACCCATACGAAATGTTATTTTACATAAAAGTTCCTAAACTTTATTTCATAAGTGTGAATATTAAATGTTTATATTACCTAAAGGGGTCATAGTGTGTACTGTACAACACTACAAAAGGCAACTATCACTTGATTAGATTCCTTTTGTCTACGTTGATGGGGTGTGCTGCATTGTATTGCTCTTTCAAAGGACTATGATTAATAGGTCAAAGAGGACCAATTTTTTATTTTTTAGTCATTCTTTTATTCATTTCTAAATATTTATTTTAAAAATCAATATTAATTGCATTACTTATAATGCAATACAACATTACAACACAAGACATGACAAGATCACCAAACAGCTAAATTTTATAATCCTCAATAAGCAAAATACCAGAAACTCAAATTTTATATCTAACATCAATAATAATAATAATTAATTATATCGAAACAAAATAAATAGGGCTGAAATATATCCTTTTGCAGCATCATACAATCAGTATGGTTTGTTTTGACTAAATATACTAAAGTGGATTTTATAAATAACATCATAGTTTATATTTATTCCACCAAAGGTCGTGCTCGTTAGACAGTGGGCAGGATTAAAAAGTGTTTTAAAAATACTAACAAGGATTTAATGCTATAAATATTTCCAATACTCCAGTTAATACAATTTTTTTATTTAGTAAGGCCAACAATGGTATTTTTATTTATACAAAGCTACCATCCTCAGACTTTACACAAACTAAATAAAAAAATTTTAATTATTGGAGTGTTTATAGCATTAAGATATAAATTTTGTAAGAAGAGAGCTTAAAGAATGATAATAACAAACATTTTCCTTCCAGAAGTGTTAGCAAAT
Source organism: Stictocephala bisonia (assembly GCA_035578905.1). NCBI lineage: Eukaryota > Metazoa > Arthropoda > Insecta > Hemiptera > Membracidae > Stictocephala > Stictocephala bisonia. The sequence goes on along the minus strand of JAQJVL010000334.1, from coordinate 196,188 downwards.
CCTGTCTGCTGTAAAAAATGTTAGAGGCTAAGTTAAATAGGAAATAATGGTCCTAACTTTAGCCCAATAAATAAATCATTTTCAATTTAATTCCAGACAAATAATGTGGGCCGTTATACATGTACTTCTATCATTTTATTTCCTTCATCATGAGAAACCTATTTGTTGCTATGAATCTGTTATTTTGACTGCAATATCTAGACTTTAACCCTTTATTGCATAATTGGCTAAAAAGTTATTTAAGGGTTATTTTAAAGGGTTAAAAAGTTGAAAATACATTGATCTTCTTTCTTTCCTTTTATTCAAGTTATGGACAGTTCAGTTCAATTCTATGCATAGAATTTTAAATAATACTAAATTTTGAAATAATTTAGTCCCATCTAACACTTAAGAAAACATCAAAACATTACGCCTACTTTGAAATTTAAATTACTTCAAACTGAAATCCTTATGATTTTTGGTGCATTTAATTCGAATTCATCTGTGTATATACTGAAAATAAAATGTAGGAGGTTATCTACAGAAATATTGAGTTTCGTTTTTTTTTTTTTGCCATTGCATAGTTTCGTCGTCTCTGGGATTGCCGTGCCATTCTATATGTAGGTTTTCGTTCGTGTGTCGGTGTGTGTTTCTTTCCTTCTTCTCTGTCTACCTTCTCGTTATCTTCATTTTCCAGCCGTTCTTCGTTGTTATCATGTCTGTTGCCTAAGTTCTAATTGGTCTTCGGCTCCAGGGTCCGGGGGGCTACGGATCATCACCTTCCACTTTGATGTCACCTGGGGACGTACTGTAGGACCTACGGGATGGGACGACCACTAGGCCATCTTTTCGGCCCAGAAGGAGCAGCCATGTACGCCCCCCGCTGCGATGTTGAATGTTTCTCCAGACATATGTCTACTGCATGCAGGTTACCTCCTCCCATGTTTTCTCATTTCCCTCCCGGCCAGTACTTTATATGTGGGGGGGGGGGGTAGAACAAAAATGGAAACATGCAGTGAAAGTTTTGCCAGTTTTCGGACTTTAGTTTTTTAATTGGAAGGAAGTGGCACGATTAAAGACGAATATTTGGTATATATTTTATTTTGATTTGTTTATTTTTATATTTGTTCACTAGTAATTATTTTCTTATTTCTTTAGGGTTAACCTATAACGGTGTTCTCGGGGGCTTGATTGTTTCATATTCCATAGGAGCTACCTTGTCTCAAAAGTAGAATACAGTGGAATTATTAGCTTAAACCTTTTGTATTAATTTTGTAATTTTTCCATCCAAATTGGCCAACTTCCGAATACTTTTATTCTTGAAGCTCCGGAGTCTTTATTAATTTAACACTATCTTTTATGCATTTGATGTGAGTAGTTATCGTTCATATTTATTCCTGTTTTGTTAGTTATAAATTTATCTATTGTTATGTATGTTTCTATTTTATATTTTGTTTGGTTATGACTAAAAAGAATGTATTGACTCTGAAACGGGCAACAGCCTATTAATATTATATTTTTATCTTAACTTTTCTTTCCTATTTTGAATTTAAATTATTCTTTTACACTTTTTTATTCTAATTTCATTTTAATAAACTATATTTTGGCCACACCTTGTATTTTTGTTTTTGTCCTCCTGGATCCGGTGTCTTTCGCACCCACGCTTAGTAGGACCCAGTATTCAGTTCATGTTATGAGGTTGTATTGCAGTATACAATTTTAAAAACCTTTTATTCTGTAAAGTGGCCTTTTAAACGAATGTACGTCCTTGATACAAAAGGTATTTTATCCTCAGTACCATAAAACCCATAACCTGCAGTTTCATAAATCATTTCTCAATGCATTCTATAGTGAATTTCGACATATTATTTTAATAACAATACGTTTATAGTTTTTCAAAAAGTGATTTACAATACCCTTGTAATTGAATCACTGACTGATCATGACCAGCCTAGTTATAATGATCTCTTTATCATTTCAAGAACATTATTGAAGATTATAAGAAGAGTTTTTTTACGTTTTTACTTATAGTTATGCTCTTAAACAAAATATCCAAACATAACTAAACACAAATATAAACAATTTAATATTTAGATTCACCTGCTGTGTAATTCCTTGAGTTAATCTAAAGTGGAGAGAGGTGGAGCTGAGAGTGTTGTGAACATCAAACAACAAACTTCGTCCTCAAGAGTGAGGTTCATTTATACAAGGACTCGGAGTTGTAGAACATGAGTGCTTGACATGATGTCTCAAGTGACTGAAAGTCAATAATGTAATAATGCTCTTTCAGTAGATACCATCACGTTAAGGGAAACTCAATAAGATCTTAAACTAGAACATAATTACGTTTTATAAGATTTCAACCTATTTTAATTATAAAGTTATTCCTAAACCAAAGTCAGTTTCAAATTGTTATTATTTATTTTTCCTCAAAAGAGTAAATCAATATTTGTATATTGATCAGTTAATGAATTAGCCTGCACATATTTGTATTCATATGTTGTGTACATTTTCTAATTTGTGTGCATTGAATAAAGGCACTATCTTAGTGGCTGTGCCCTAAGGTCAATTCGAAAGATTTAAATAAACTAAAACCTTCTCTGGTCTATATAAACTTATGATGCATAATACTCTTTTTTCCAGAAAGGCAATATCGAATAAGGAAAGCGTTACTAACAGACAGGAAATTATTATGCTCGTGTTTTTAGATTATAACATAACTATAACACAACATACTTGGCTTCAACTTAGGTAGCTTCTATGATGAGCTTGTGAAGCCACCAGTGATAAGCTTGGGTAGCATCCGTGATCAACTTGGGTAGCACCCCCCTAAGCAACTTGAGGACTCATCCATGATCAACATGGGTAATCACCACAGGATAGCTTTCGTGATCAACTTGAGTAAACACTCGTGATCGGCTGAGGTAGCACCCATGATCAGCTTGGGTAGCACCCGTGATCAGCTTGGGTAGCATCCGTGATCAGCTTGGGTAGCATTCGTGATCAGCGTGGGTAGCACCCGTGATCAACTTGGGTAGCATCCGTGATCTCCTTGGGTAACACTCGTGATCAGCTTGGGTAGCATCCGTGATCAACTTGGGTAGCACCCCCCTAAGCAACTTGAGGACTCATCCATGATCAACATGGGTAATCACCACAGGATAGCTTTCGTGATCAACTTGAGTAAACACTCGTGATCGGCTGAGGTAGCACCCATGATCAGCTTGGGTAGCACCCGTGATCAGCTTGGGTAGCATCCGTGATCAGCTTGGGTAGCATACGTGATCAGTGTGGGTAGCACCCGTGATCAGCTTGGGTAGCACCCGTGATCAGCTTGGGTAGCATCCGTGATCTCCTTGGGTAACACTCGTGATCAGCTTGGGTAACACCCGTGATGAACTTGGGTAGGACCCGTGATCAGCTTTGGTAGCACACGTGATCAGCTTGGGTAACACCCATGATCAGCTTGGTTAGCACCCGTGATCAGCTAAGGTAACACCCGTGATCTGCTTGGGTGGCACCCACGATCAGCTTGGGTAGCACCCGTGATCAGCTTGGGTAGCACCCGTGATGAGCTTGGATAGTACCCGTGATCAGCTTGGGTAACACCCGTGATCAGCTTGGGTAACACCCGTGATCAGCTTGGGTAACACCCGTGATCAGCTTGGGTAACACCCGTGATCAGCTTGGGTAACACCCGTGATCAGCTTGGGTAACACCCGTGATCAGCTTGGGTAACACCCGTGATGAGCTTGGGTAGCACCCGTGATGAGCTTGGGTAACACCCGTGATCAGCTTGGGTAACACCCGTGATCAGCTTGGGTAACACCCGTGATCAGCTTGGGTAACACCCGTGATCAGCTTGGGTAACACCCGTGATCAGCTTGGGTAACACCCGTGATCAGCTTGGGTAACACCCATGATCAGCTTGGGTAACACCCGTGATCAGCTTGGGTAGCACCCGTGATGAGCTTGGGTAACACCCGTGATCAGCTTGGGTAACACCCGTGATCAGCTTGGGTAACACCCGTGATCAGCTTGGGTAACACCCGTGATCAGCTTGGGTAACACCCGTGATGATCTTGGGTAACATCCGCTATGAACTTTGTATATTTGCAAAGTTTACTTTATCCTAATCATTGTACACACGAAAATCTTATTGATTTAAACAAAGCAAGAGGTTTGAAATATAATACTAACTAAGACACGATTTGAATAAAATAACATAGTTTGATAAACTCTGTTTCTGTAATTTTGTGATTGATCTTATGAAGTTCAGTAGACGTCACTACTAATTTTTATGTAATATTTTTTAGGATTAGTATAAATTAATTCTGCTTTTTAAAGTTCCAATTTAAACATGGATGAGGTAAAAAATATACAAAACAACAATATTATAGTGGTAGTATAGATGTTACCCATTATTAGATCATTATTATATTACACAAATAAAAGTGGCTTATGCGTCCATTTCATATGAATACTTTTCGGCCTGTAGAATCGATAAACTTAAATTAATAATACAGAATGTGTATGTTTGAATACTTATTAAATCTCAGTCCAATATACTTTATAAATATGTGTTTCATTGCATGAGAATCAAACAATTCAATAGGATATTCATGGTGGCTGTGTAGAAGTAAGTTATGTGACAGTGGCTAAGTTGTTAGTGTTGTGGAAGTGTCAAAATGATTATTTGTCACATCATGTTCAGACATGTACACGAGGCCAAAACGTTTTGAACTCTAACCTGAGATGTAATATAAATGTAATATAGTATTTAAACAGTAAGGACTGAAAAATCTAACTAATCGTTAAGTTACTAATTTAAATGTATTTTAAGAATAATCGTAAATTTCTTACGATTACCAAACATTTATACGATTCGATATATACTTACATTTGAATGTATATTGTATCTATATCTAAGTTATCCTGATTTACAATGACTTAAAGGCTTAAATAGGATCGTTTAAAGACAATAGAAGTAAAAGTGAATATAAATACTGGTATCAAGTTTATTATGAAATATGATGCACAATAAAGGAGTTAAATAAAAGATTTAACGGTTTTATCTTAAATAAATTAATTATTTACTACGCAAGTTTAAATGTATGTTAACTTTATGAAGTTGTTTTGGATGTGGCTTTTCGTGACGCATAGTTACGTAATGTCGTTTCGTGACGCACAGTTACGTAATGTCGTTTCATGACGCACAGTTACGTAATGTCGTTTCATGACGCACAGTTACGTAATGTCGTTTCGTGACGCACAGTTACGTAATGTCATTCATGACGCACAGTTAAGTAATGTCGTTTCTTGACGCACATTTACGTAATGTTGTTTCATGACGCACAGTTACGTAATGTCGTTTCATGACGCACAGTTACGTAATGTTGTTTCGGGTTTGTTTAAAACTTTCATCATAACTTCATTGCTAACAGCGTGTCTAACAATCCTATTAAATCATTTACAGATGATTTAAATAGGCGTCATTCACATACAATTTTACTGTAAAGAGGAGAAAATATTTTTAATGTTTTTCAAAATCTTTGAAGTATAATTTTTTATTTTAGGTATTAGATTTTATAGATTACTGTTACGTCTTCGATTGTTACTCGGTTGAAAAATTTCACTTCAGCTTAAACATGGAGGTATGTAATCTACTTAACCTATCTTATATCAATGTAGATGTACCCTCTCATGCAAATATTTTTTTTAAATATCTTGCCTCAAGCAATCGTTTTACATTAGGGAATTGCCCTGGTCTAAGAAAGAAGTCAATGGATGTGAAGCTAAAACTAAATACTTCTCTATAGTACTTAACATAGGGAGCAATGGTTTAACGGTAACTTAACAGTCAGCAGGCAGCCGGGCTGCGTGCAAGGATTGGATCCCTCGCCAGTCTCCGAGCAGGTGGGCTGCGTGCAAGGATTGGATCCTCGCCAGTCTTCGGGCAGGCGGGCTGCGTGCAAGAATTAGATCCCTCGCCAGTCTTCGGGCAGGCGTGCTACGTGCAAGGATTGGATCCCTTGCCTGTCTCTCACCCATGCCACGCTTTATGTTGCTTGACGCCGGTGTCTTGCCATACAGTTAAAATCCTCTGGTCAAGGCCAAAGTCTGATTTAACAACTTATTTTTTTTATAATTAATTTTTTACTATTATTTTTTATTTATTGTCTAATAGCGTTGGTGGCAAACTTCCCAAGTTACATAAATTGAATAAAATCACGTCCACGTCAAGACAACCACTTTCTCGACCTCGCTGAAAAAAGAAACTCGGATCAAATCAACTAGCCTACGCAATAACCTAGTTACAATAGCAGTAAGATATTGCCTTTGAATCTTTTGATGGATATTTAATTTACTATCCATTGGAAGCTTGTGGTTTAAATCTTTCCTGTGTGTTTGGCTTCTACTGATGCAATTTCGCACTGTGGTGGGCAGATATAAATGATAGGATTTGCATCGCTATAACGTTTGGTTTGTCGTGCTTAGTAACCCACCCTCACACAAACACCGAGCTCTGCCCAGGTCGGAGACAATACACCAACTCAGAGAGGAAAAACAAAAAAAACGGAACAAAAAATACTGTTTATTGCAAGGATGAGAAAAACACTGTACTAAACATAAAAAAAATTAAATGATTTAAGAAAATGAATTAAATTAAGCTATGGAAAATATACACAGAAATATATTGAATATAAACAGTCTCTACCAGATAAACTATGAAGAGTCGAAGTGAAAAGGACTGGGAGACGGTAAAAAAATGGATGGAAGCCACCTAGTATGATTCAGTAGACGCAGCGAGGAGAGGGAAATAGCATGTCAGGACGTCAAAGGACAAGAGGACCGATGATCCACCGCTGCATCTCAGAGCCTCTTCATCTTTTCCAGGTGACTTCTACATGGTACTTGATACTGGAAAGCAGCAAAGCCCGGCAAAAATTAATTTGTTGCAGCTCCTAATAACAAGAAACAACACAACATCTCAAAAGGAATAAAAAATCAAACATAATTGAACTTTTATTATATTATATATATTAACTTTATATTAACAATTAGCAGTAGAAACGACAGCTGAAGACAAATTGTTCCGAATGCTGCCAACCTAGCCAGAAGTGACCAGAAAAAAGATGACTGAACCAAACCAACAGACAAAACAAAAACACAGACAAAGAGACACAAAAAGAACATAAACTTTAATAACAAATAAAATGGGAGCGGTGGGTCGAGAGACAAGAAGTCGTTGTGTGGCACAGCTTTGTAGTTTTTATACACAATTTACTAGTATGTTTACAAAATTTGTCAATATATGTTTGCTATCAACATGTTTTAAATATACTCATTTGTCTTTAATTAGTGCCAAAATAATCATAATTACAAAAGTAACAAATGATTTTTTAATATGCTCATTTAGAGGTTAGAAGTGTTACAGTAATCAACATTTTCCTTTGAATGCTGACATGAATGTGTCAGAAGTAAGGCAAGAAACTTAATCAGAAACTTGTTTGTGAACTTTCTTGGATAACAGTGATTACGTCATGATTACGCACGTGTATTAAGTAAAATATACTACTTCCTCAATTTAAACCTACTTGTTAACTTAATGTTAAGTGTACAAATTTTATTTATACAACAAATTACACAGTTCCTGAAAACTTGTCTAGACAATTAATTCAATTAAAAACTGGATAGCAGAATTTACTAATCGCGTTTTTGGTTTGTAAATGGTACACTGCTAATTTTTTCGTGGTATTAACCAATATTTCCTGTGGAATACCAGGCTTATATCCCAAGTATTGCCAATCAGGTGGTTGGCTTATAAGGGCTGCAATTACTTGAAGAAAATCACCCCAATCCCTTCGCTACCTAGATTTGCATCACAGATTCATATGCCTAATTTAAAAGTAAAAAAATCATAAAACTACTGTACATGATGAGTTCTACGAGATCTAATCGGTTTTAGTGTTACGTGGACAACAAGTCAAATGAAATGTACTTTATCGTAAATCGAAATCAATTTAAATGAATTTACGTAGTGATTGAGATGCAATTAAGGATTCAATTTTGGGTTGTGAAATTACAAAATAAATACTCAACAAAAATGAAACCAGTTGCAACCTATTATATTGTATAATATACAAGGTGGAAAACAATTTGCTAACGCTTTTAAAAATGTTGTATAGCTTCATCATGGTTACGAAGTCGTACTTTCTGTCGAAATTAGTGACAATTAATATTTTCAGGGAGACGGCCCGTGAGAAGTTGAACGAAAAATCCTCAATGTAAGCCTAGGTCGAGTTTGGTATGAAATAAAAGGTATATTCAAGGGAAATTAATTGCCGCCTAACGAACTTCGGTTTTGCAGTATTTAATAGATTCAAGTCAATTATTCTTATCACAAATTTTACTTTATGGAAGACAATTATTCGATAAAATAAAACTATCAATTTATCTGTGAAAAAAATAACGTTGTAGTGAAAGCATTTCCATATTTTTTCCACCTTGCATATCATTGTTGGTTTGTTGTATGTGTTAAAAAGGCCATTTACTAAATAAATACTATTTAAAAATAAGAGCAGAAGTTGCCAATTCATGGTCAGTGAAATTTTTATTATAATCATAACCTACTTCGCTACTTGTATATTTTTAAAGTACTTCCACGTTTATGGGAAGGGTGGAATATTGTTGTGTGCCTGTAACTTCAAAACTGTTGGAGGAAGTAAATTGTAGACTATAAAACTGTGGGTCATTTCTATTATACTACTGCCAAGCTCAAACAACTTTCTATGGAAACGGAATCATATTAAATTAGTTTTTCTGACCTGCATTGATGAATCATCCTAAAAATTCAAGGTTTTAGTTTCTGTATATTCACATAATACAGAGATACACATGATTAAACCTTGAACTCTAACTGTACATTGATGGTAAACGCACGGCAAGCAACTCGGAGTAACTGATATGATATTACCATCGTTCAGCCTGATAATACAAATACACTGATAATACACTCTCAACTGGTCTATTGGACAATTATTTTATTATTATACAGAAAAGACGTATAATAGAAAGGACCCAAAACTGTTATTAGTCACTTTGGTTACGATTGTATTTACTATCATGATTCTATCATTTTACTTTTTATTCTTCTGGAATTTCGTTAAAATATTTTAATAGAAAATAATGTTATTATTAATGAGGAAAACATTATTAGTAATTCTCATCAAAATCCACTGTAGCTATATAACAAAAATATTTGTTAGTTAAATTACAATTTACCAATCTAAACCCTATAACAAAACACTCTTGATAACGTTATATGCACATAATGACAATCTAAACTTCTAAAGGCATTGCAATAACTGGAACAGTGTGTATATTGGTTCCTGGCAGGAAATTAAAACCTAAACGGCGAGAGCGACAAAATTGCATTCTTTCGTCTCTACAGTTGACGTGTGATTGCTTGACTAATGGAATAGCGTTGGATATTTACTCTAACCTGTTTCTCCAACTGTCATCAGCTTACAAAAGGAAATTGTGGAATGGCTTACAGGCTACCAAGAAGTAACTTATGCATGACTGTACTTAGTTTTGTAAAGTTGTATTTCAAACTAGATCGAATTTAACTATCAGAAATGCATTTTTCGACTAAATACCTACCGTACACTCAATCTCAACTATACTGTTGTAGTACTTATATTTTGAAAATCAAATCAATATGTCATTAAATGACTCAATTAAAGTAAAAAGGAACAACCATTCCTCAAAAACTCAGTCCTATAAGTACACATTTTGGTTTTATACGTCAACAAAGCGAATTTTTATGCTTATTTTGGATTGATCATGTAACAAATTTACGAGAGTACACACAATTTCTAAAGCATTGTAAGTTTATACAAAAGCAAAAACAATATACAGGCACCAGACGCAAACATAAACTATATGGACTAGATATGAAATGCAGCATTTTCAATGCTTACAAAATATTTTTAAAATACTCTGTGATATTTAACAATATATAATAAGTTTACTAAACCATTTCATTCAATAGTAGAAGCTGCGTTGAAGAACATGACTAAATTATTATTTATTTATGAAGGACATTCTAAAATTTATTGTTACTCATTCTATTCGCTGGAGAGATAATAACCATATTGGCCCTGGATTGGAAATAATATATAATTGAGAAATAAAATATATTACCTTGTCCAATCACTTTATTTAATACACTACATGTTTCGATCCTTGGTTCATCTTCAGGTGTATATTGCAACAAAATGTGATGTTTTCATGTTATTTTGTTGCAATATACAACTGAAGATGATCTAAGGATCGAAAAATGAAGAGTATTAAATAAAAGTGATTGGACAAGGTAATATATTTTATTTCTCCATTATATTTTATTTCTTCATTATTCTATTCGTAAACCGTCTTTAAACTAGAATAAAAATATAACAATTTGAATATTCCCTTCAGCCTAACTAGATTATTAGCCAATGTGACCATCAAACACAGTAAGTTTTCCCACATTCAATAAAACTGTACTTTGTAACAATAAATATTATATATGTATATATTTATAAAATATATACTTCAGTCTTTTCCTCAGAGCATATGTGGATTTTTGATTAGTCATATACATTCTTTAAAAGCTAGACTTAACTAACAACTAAACTAACATAACATTACTATTAAAACCGTTTAAATATCGGAAAACTTTATAGTACACATCATTAAATTAATTAATTTAAATTTATCAAGGCTGTCACTTTATCTGGTGAACGAACATCTAAAGTTGCTTAAAAAAGCTCTTTTAGATCTAGTACTCAACATGCCTGTAGCTGTTAAACCTAGTGTTTTGATGTTTCATCAAAGTTTTGAAAGAACTTGCTCCTTTTATCGTAACTTTCAGCTGGAAGTGAAGTTCAACGAGCTGATGCAAAACGTAAACATTTTCTTCTGTCAAAAATAAGTTATTTATAAACGTAATTTTCCCTAGGTAGATTTACCTTTTAAAATGTTCCGATTATTAGCTTAATTTAGCTAACTATAAATTTATCTTAATTCAATTCAACACAAAACAGCTAAAGACCTGTTAAACATTTTTTGGTAAAGCTGCTATCTAAATTTAAATTTTAACTGTCATAAATTAAAAATAAGAGAATATGAATTTATTATGTACATATCACTTGTTGCAGTATATTACGTTTTGATAAATATTGTTCAAATTTTGGATCACACAGGTAATGAGTAACCATTGCGTTCTTTTAAGGGGGAATCAGCTGGTCCTCATTCAATCGAGGAAGCAAGGATTGAACCTACTAAATTAAGAAACCTGAATTTAGCTCAGTGATCGGATATGAATATTTAAACACTAAGACACAAGTACTTTGTACTTTAGATTTTAATTTTATTTAGATAGTTTTAAGTAGGGTAATTTGCCTTCGGTTTCCGTTTTCGAAGGCAGCCATGTTAATCGCCATAAGGAAAAAACGTAGTGCGCCGGCAGGTCGGCCGCCAGCCTTCAAAGTCTCAGATCGAAGGCAGACATGCTATTCACCCATAAGGAAAAAACGTCGGCCTCCTTCATCGTTGTCTCATTGCTTGCCACATTTGTGTCAGTACTTGTGCCAGTCGGCCCCGGCTGCCTTCGGTTTTCACTTTCGAAGGCAAGATGTTAAACGGCCATAAGGAAAAAACTCTTGGCCGCTCGAAGCACGCCAATCTCCCAAACAAGGAAAAGACGTCGGCAGCTCTGACGCATTCATGACGTGTCAAGGCCCGCCGATCATCAACTGCAGTCTGGGCCAGTCGGCCCGTTAACCTCAAGACCGGTTCGTTGTGACTCAGGCTAATACATTTCGGTCGACGGCGAGACCGTGGCCACCTGACCCGGTTTTGTCAGACGAAAACGAGAGGAGGTCAGCAGTCTGGACTGTCTGCTGTTAATTGCAACGGAGTATGTTAAGGTCTACAAGGTACGTGGCGGCACCCACCGCTTGTAAGTACAACCTTACAGGATATAAAAGAAATTGAGTCTTAAAGTAAAACCACAGTCATGGCTGAGCTTGTGGTTAAGTTTGCAGTCCGAACCGACAGACACACACAAGACTTACTTCGCCAGCTTAGGACGATAAGCCAGAACTTCAAGGTGTGGGATTTCGAGGAGGAAATGAAGCCACCAAACTCCCCGGGTAAGTAAAAAAACAACAGTATTAAATTCAGTAGCATGTATTAGATTCACTTATGAATAACAATACTGGGGCTATTCCCCTTCATCCCTTTATACCTTAATTTAAATAACCCATCCGCCATCTCATCGAGGTCCCCCTCCGTCAAGTTGTCATTAAATCTTTTGGGTAAGAAAATAACTCTCTCCTCCCCCTCTTCCACCTTTAGGGTCAGCAATACGGACGGGCCGAATTTTGTTTTCACCCGCCTGGCTGACACGACGGCATAGTCCCGGTCAAGCTGCAAATCCTTGACGTCAACCCTTGGAGCATAAGAAGGCTCCGCCAAAGTGGACAGCTTGTTAGAAAGACTCATCGTGTTTCTGTAACAACAAGAACAGTATACAGTCAGACCAGCTACCATAATTTTTTTTCCATACAAGTACATAAGCCAACAGAGACAGTTAGCCTAACAACAATACATGTAGTCACATAGTTTAAGTATCAGGTGTAAATTGCAGTCAGGCGTAACTAAACATACCAGGTTGTTAAAAAAACAATGCATGCGTTAATTAAGCTAGTGTACAAGTTACTAGAAGCTCGAGTTCAGACACACAGTGACTTAGCAAAAAAAAAATTTCACTAAAGTAGACGTAAGTGACTAGTAACTAAGTACAAATGCATTACATTAAAGACGCCTGACAAGCTTAATGCTAGGTAACTAACATCCCATTCATGTGTCTGACATTTCCGCTCCACGCTAACAAAGCAGTTGTTCTTTTATCTACAATCAACATTTGCAACATACCAAGCATCAGGTGGAAAGCAATAAACTATAGCCAAGCATTAGCGTACATGTGTGGTAACCAATGCAGTCTGTACATGCAATAAACTTAAGCCAAAGCAATTAAATATAAGTTAAAAACCTCGACACTGTGCTCAACTAAACACAATTAAATGGTCAGCAAGGTGTCACACATGCGATTAAATGTAACCAATAATGACGATCACGTCAGCCAACAATCACATCCCAATGTCCTCAACTAAAGGAATAACAGTACACGTATGTACACCAGATACATTCCAACAAAGTCATACACATTGTGACAACAGCCTTTCAGCCGAAACCTCCTTCACTAATACCATTGTGCAATATGTTACAGCTGGATACATGGCGCAGGCACTCGCCCCAGTGCGAATACACCTAGAGGAGGTGCCATCCTTCCTGGAGGCGTCGACAAGTGGCGGCGCAAGCAAATTGACATGTAGAGTAAAACCAGAACAAATATAGAAATAAAAAAAATTAAAAAAAAAAAAAAACAGTTTTAACCTTTACTTTACTACCAACCAAACAATAAACCGTTCAACTAATAATAAAGTAGTTGGACATTGAATTAAGAAATTACACCAATAAGCTTTTCTGTTAAACAAGGTTAACTTGTAACGTAAATTTGGCCACCTTAAGCCAAAAGTAAAAAAACAATATCTCAAGCTATGATAGACAAATAATAAGTCCAGTTACAATTCGTTTACTTAATCTAATTTTACCAAACAAGTGAAATTGGTATGTACGTCCCCATTTAACTGTAATCCTAAAAGTCATTATATCCATCGTTCCATTATTACCTCCAACTGTAATCCTAAAAGTCATATCCAACAACCAGGTTAACTTGTAACGTAAATTGGTCAATCAAAAGTGAAACAATATCTTAATAGTTAAATAACAATAAGTCAATTCACAATTCGTTTACTCAACTTAAATTCTCTACAAACGAACAATATACATATATAAGGTGGCCAACGATTGTCCGCCTAACTGTACATTGTTCTATTTAACAACTTAGGTACATATATATTCCCTCATTTGGCCATAAAAAACATATAAGACCATCCATCAAGGGCACGGGTGGTTAAATCAAGAATGCAAACCTGTCAAGTCGATAACACAAGCAAATCACCTAAAGTGTTGTTAGCCGCATAAATTACCCGACCGGTTAGGCAGTGGACGTTGGCCCCCCCTCCCCCGGACAGTCCACCATTTTGCGAACGTCCCACCTGACCACTCCCTTCACAACTCCTGACAGCCCGCCCATCCATTACCGACGGGCCAGACGCCATTCAACAAACCCAAATCCTACACATTACAAGAAAACCATCCGCTATAAACAGATCTCTTCACAGCGGACCATCAAGACACAGTTATATACAACAATATTCAATTCACTATTACGACCAGGCTAAGCCGCCACTAAACCTAAAGCATAGAATATATCAATAAAGCCAAGCACTTATCTTTTTTTTTTTAAATAGCAAACTTAACCTACAATCCTATTACACTTATCCTAACTTACTATAAGGAGATTCGGTGTTTCAGCAGTAAAACAATTTAACGTTTAACAATTGAAAGTTTGACAATTTATTAAAGTAAACACAGGCCCTTTCTGCTGAAAGAAAACCGATCAAGCAACACCACATATAGGCGGTATCCTACTTGCCAAACTAACAAATCTATTCCAAATAATGCACACTTCTTCTACACAGATACCCGTCACCACAAGTCCATAAAAAAAAAACAAACAATAAAGTACATGCTACTAAGGCCAGTAAACAAATCAGCCAATATATTTTAAGCTAGTCATAAGAATAGCAAACATAGTGGTTAGTACAGCAACATTGTAAAACTAACAAGACTAAGCAACACACACACACCCTTCTCACTACAAATCTACGTTAATTCAAGCTATTTAAGCATAGAAACAAGCAAACATACTGCTTAAACAAGCCTATTTTAAGCAACGCACACTCTTCACACTACAAATCTATGTTAATTCAAGCCAATACTAAGTAAAGCATATACACCAGCAAACATACCGCTAAACAAGCCTATTCTAAGCAACACACATTCTTCTTCTCACTACAGAACTACGTTAATTCAAGCCATTAAGCATAGACACATACCGCTTAAACAAGCCTAGCAACACACACACACACTCTACAGATCTATGTTAATTCAAGCTACTACTAAAACTTAAAACATAGAAAACATAAGCTAGTTACAATTCATAGCTCAAACATATACTGCTTTACAAAGTCGAGTGCCTGCCTCACTACATAACAGCCAACTGAGGACAACAATATCCACTCTAAACCACCGCAGCAACAAGCAAATAGGAACAACAGTAGACTACCACACAGCAGAACAAGAATAAACTAAATCACAGCCTCCGGTAGGGGTTCTAAAACAACAATAAATCACAGCCTCCAGTAGGCATGCTGGACCCTAATACAACCTGTATAGGGAAAAAAAATAGCAACAACAACACCTAAAGCTAACACACTTACTTTCTGGCGAGAGCAGGTGAGAGACTTCCAGCAGTGAACTGTGGAGGAGACTGTGCTCGGTACATGGGCTACTCCCGGTATATATACGATTCGCCAAGGATGTTCCGGGGAAAGGTGTACTCTTACAGAGTGAGCGACAATTTTACAAGTCCCAAGGTGGCCGACGCCCCCTCCAGAATCATATAAAAGCGGGCTTAGGCACCCGACAGAATCACAGTCTCCCAGCAACATGGCTTCTGCTCCTCCTCAGTACTTGCTGTGTTCCACTTGCCAGGAAGCTTTTTTCCTGACGGAAGATGCCCGGGCTAGACACGGCCTATTGTGCGCCGCAATCCAGATGCTCTCGTCAGCTGCTCAGCTTAGACGACCAGCTGTCCATCAGCCAGACACCGGCATACCAGCCACCAGTTCACCAGCCACCAGCTTACCATCTACCAGCTCACCAGCCACCAGCTTACCATCCACCAGCTCACCAGCCAAACTAGCCACCACAGCCACACGCCGGCACATATCCGCTAAGAGGCCTTCTGAACGTGACAGAGTCAGTAAAAAAATAAAGGCATGTCCAAAAGCCTCAAAGACTGCAATAGCTGCAGCTGTGGCGGCCACCAGTCAACCTTCTCCACCTACACTGTCAGTCAAGGTGAAAAAGGCACTTTCCAGTGCCAAAGACTTTGTGATCGCCAACCCCAACGGACACTACAGGGATCTGGCCACGTTTCTAGAAGCGGCCACTCCACTACTGACTACACTACTACAGGATGAGGCTTCAGCACCAGGGACGTCACTGAAATACAACCTACTTCTCGAAGCCCTGTACGACCATCCTGAAGACATACAGGACCTATTCAACTTCAAGACGACTACGAAGACGCTACACTCTACGGACAGCCTAAATAAGATGCTACAAGACGACACCGCCAAAATTCTGCAGGAGTCTTCCGAAGCAGAGATGAAGGGGAGCGGATGGAGTCTCGTAGCACCTACCACTTTGACCCTTCATGTAAGTTTACTTAGACATGTTAAATCTCCTGGGCACTTTATTCCATTACCAAAGAAACTTAGAACAAGAAAAGCCACTATTAACATACAAAACTCTGACCAAGCTTGCTTTAAGTACTGCCTATTGGCAAAATCACTGCCGCAGAACGTAGACTATGACCAAGTTAAACTCGATGAAAACTCCTTCACTAACGTACCGAACAATTACAACTTTGAGGGACTACAGTTTCCGTTACCTCCATCAAAAATTTCACTTTTTGAGCGGCGTAATCCCGGCTGTAGTATAAATGTGTTTGAAGCGGGCCCCGACTTTCAAATCACTCCCTACAGAATAGCCGATCAGGAACTGGCCGACCACACGGACCTTTTGTGGATCAAAAACGATCAAACCTCACATTACGTGCTAATTACAGACTTTTCCAAATTGGTCAAACCCCAAATCGTAAAGGGTAGCAACAGAATAGTAATCTGTAAACGATGCTTTTCACACAAGGAGACACGTCGATGTCAGCCTGAAACCTGGCTGGCAGAACATACCAGGTTCTGCGGTAAACATCAGCCTTGTAATGTGATGCTACCCAAAGAGGGGGACAACCAATTAAAATTTGTCGCTTACGAGACTGAAATTCCCGTACCAATCATAGTGACAGCCGATTTTGAGGCCACTTTGCGGCCCACCGCTAGCACTGACATGTCATACCAAGTGCACGAGCCAAACAGCTTTTGTACACTTGTAAAGTCCACTCTGCCTGACTCACTGTTAAACGAGGTGGGCATATCGACCGAACCTCACTTGCAGCGTTCGCAAAAAGCCGCCCAAGCTTTTCTATTGCACATGAAAGACTTGGCCCAGCGTGTGGAATCCTTATACTTACGTAACCTCCCCGTAGGACCTATGACTGAGGAACAGACAGAACGTCACAGACTAAAATCCAACTGTGACCTTTGTGAGCGCTCGTTCAACGAGACCTCAGAACAGTATGGTGACAAAACACTAGACCACTGTCACATCACAGGCACCTACAGACACACATTGTGCAACCGATGTAACTTACGCTGTCAAGTTCCAAACTTTATACCCGTCTACTTCCACAACTTCAGCGGTTACGATCAAGCTTTTATCATTAGAAATCTGAACTGTTTAAAAGGATGTGAGGTAAATGTGCTACCATCGAACAGTGAAAAGTACATATCTGTATCTGTTCGAGTCGGTCGTATGTGGATACGATTCCTAGACTCGTACCGGTTAATGGCTGAAAGCCTAGCCAACTTGGCAGCCGGATTGGCCGAAGTGGAACTTGTGGAAAGCTCCAAACTCGTGCCAGCCGACAAATTGCACTTTATCAAACACAAAGGGGTGTACCCATATGATTATGTTACATCACCCGCAGTGTTTGACGAACCTCAACTTCCGACCCGCGAAAAGTTTTATAACCAACTAAACGATGAGCACGTAAGTGAGTCAGATTATGCAAAGGCGTTGGCAGTGTGGAACGGTCTGCAAATGACCACCTTTGGAGACTACCACGATTTCTATCTCAGACTTGACGTGTGTCTACTGATGGATACTCTGGTCTCTTTCCGCAACACCTGCCTACAGTCGTACAGAATTGACTGTTGCCACCATTACACCGCTCCAGGTCTGTCGTTCAGCGCCATGCTACGTATGACAAAAATGACGCTAGAACTGATAACTGACGCTGATCAGATGCTGATGATTGAATCGGCTATCAGAGGAGGACTGGTGCAGTGTAATCTACGGTACGCTAAAGCTAACAATCTGTTGTTGTCGAATCAGCACGACTACAAAGAAGACGAACCGTCTAGCTACCTACTATATCTAGACTGTGTGAACCTGTATGGCAAGGCAATGACATCGTTTCTGCCATACGGAGACTTTAGGTGGGTGGACACAACACCAGACTGGTCCTCATTGCCAATTGACTCTCCATATGGGTTTATACTAGACTGTGACGTAGAGGTACCTGCAACTCTACATGACAAGTTACAAGACCTACCTTTGTTGCCTGAGCTAGTGACACCCCCTGGTGGCAGCAGTAAAAAGTTGCTTGCCACACTGTACAACAAAAAGCGTTACGTGGCTCACTATACGGTGTTCCAACAGGCCGTACAACTTGGTCTGAAAGTCACCAAAGTACATCGGGCGCTACGCTTTTCGCAATCACCGTGGATGAAGAAATTCATCGACTACAATGCTGACAAAAGATCTGTAGCAACTAGTGCGTTTGCTAAAGCTTTTTACAAGCTCATGAACAACGCCAGACTCGTTTTGTTGAGCGGAAAATAATTTCCGACGATGTAAAAGCAGTCCAGATGAGACGGAACACTGTAAAAATGGACAAACCAATTTACGTTGGTATGACCGTTCTTGACGTGTCCAAAGTTCACATGTACCACTTTCATTATACGCTGATGCAAGAACACTTCAAAGCTCCTGCTAGCAAATTGGAGCTAGCGTATATGGACACGGACGGACTGATTTATTACATCACAACGGACCAAGATCTTTACACTGTACTTAAACAGCCCCCTTTGTCTCAACACTTGGACAGGTCTGCGTATCACGACACGCATCCTTTGAGAGACGATACCAACAAAGGGAAGCTCGGTACATTCAAAGACGAGTGTAAAGATCGAGTCATGTTTGAATTTGTGGGGCTAAGACCAAAAATGTACGCTTACCGTTTTAGCTCTACAGATGAATCGGAAAAGCGAAAAGCCAAAGGCATCAAAGGTAGCTATGTTGAGAAAAACATCCGTTTCCGCCACTACAAAAATACTTTATTTTCCAAGGAAACCTGCGATAAGGCTCACTTCAACGTGATCCGTAGCAAAACGGCACGTATAACTTCCACTACTGTAGTAAAAAAGTCTCTGTCAGCTGAAGATGACAAGAGACAAATTTTACAGTGTGGAATACGTACGTTACCCTACGGACACTACAAACTCGGTGCGGAGGACACCACTGTTGAGACTCACAATGACTAGAAACCCTGACACGTTGTACGAACTAGCCCTGAAAGGCACTTGTGACACCTTTGACACCACTCAAGACGTACCACCAGAGTTTGACCAATTACCAACCTCCATACAACGCCACTTGAGACAACGACTTAAAAAAAAATGGATGCGGGAAACTGAACTGCCTGATGACCCGTACACTTATGAGTACCGCTACCATGAAATAACATTACTGGACAAAGATGAGTTCATAATGATCACTAATCATCCACGTAACATGTACCCTGCATACTGGCCAAGACTGTCGTACGATGACTACGTGGCAGGTGAACGTAACAGTGCACACATTTACTTTGACTATTATGAATTTACAATTGGACAGAGCGAGACACCGCCGTTATTGTTGTGCCGTAAGTGCTTCTTAGAAACCAGTTTACCCAGCGACGGCGGACACTGGACTGACGTTGACTGTGAGGCACACTGGAATGACTTGAACTGGACGTTTCACTATGTGAACAGACACCTTGTAACAAGCAAGCCCAGGAGGTTGATTAAAATTCTACGGTCAAGCGACAGCTGGTGTGACAGATGTATCTTGACGCCACTGTTTGACATAAACGACTATGATGGTTGTAGCACTCAAACTCACATGCATGATCTTGACAATACTGATGAAGACAATGACCATAACAGCGAAACCGATGAGTACGTAAGAACTCTATTATGGGACGCCTACGTACACTAACTGGTGACTCACTTCTACAACTATTATTGTATCTCCTTTGTATAGCTTTAGTTAACAATTTTTTTTTTTTTTTTTTTATCTATCGTACATATTATCGCATTCATATTTTTGTACCATTCATCGTTAGATTAAACCACTTTTCTTTTTTTTAGCTATTATTGTAGCTTTAACTATGTTAGAATATATTTGGCCGTCACTGAAAAACAGCATATAGCTATTTGTATTAAAAAGGAATTTTAAGTCATTATTGAAAATCTTTGACCACACACATATTTAATGTATTCTTAAACATATTCTACATTTTCCATTAAACTCTAAACTTGTCCAATCAATCTCTGTAAATATGACTTTATTTCATCTCAAATGTTAAACTTAGATGTTACGTAAATACCAGTTTAACTGTGTTAAATATATTTAGTCATTACTTGAAATCAGAAAATAGCTATTTGTATTAAAAAATTCAATCATTATTGAAAATCTTTGACCACATGTATTTAATGTATTCTCAATCATATTCTACATTCTCTATTAAACTCTAAACATGTCAACAATTAGTCTCTGTAAATATAACTTTATTTCTTCTTAAATGTTAAACTTAGGTGGCACGTAGTTTAATGTCAATCCATGGCATCTTTACCTATGTTACATTATATCTAGTCGTTACTGAAAATCAGAAAATAGCTTTTTGTATTAAAAAATTCAATCATTATTGAAAAATCTTTGACCACATGTATTCTTAAACATAATCTCCATTCAGATTCCCTGTTAAACTCCAAACTTGTTTAAATAATCTATGAACTTTATTTATCAACTTGAATGTTAAACTTAGATGTTAGTGTTATGTATCAATAATTATCAGTATTAACTTTTTTTTTTTGCTCTACCAATTGTAAATAAACATTTACTGTACACTTACCTTGCAAATAAATTCTTGCTTTGTTCCAAAATCTTCTTTTTTCTTTAATCAACCTTACTACACGATGGAGGGGTGTATGCAAACAATCAATAAGACAAAGTTTAAGAATGAGTTATTTTATTGTACAAAGTAAAGTGATTAGTTGTTACAGTATTTTAGATTGTTAAGTACAAAATCTATTAGGTTAGAAACACAATAGCGTCGCACCTCTGAATCTATCCACATTGATGTAGCAGTAGATGGTGACCAGCAGTTGTCATCGTAATCGTCTGAAACAGCAGCCGCTACTTTTAGACGTTTTTCGTCGAGATCTTGCAGGAATTTCGGCAGGTCGTTTGACACTTGTTGTATTACCTCAGGGCTTAGTGTACCACTTCCACCTCTGACATTAGGTAATGGCTTGTACCTACGGGTAAAGTAACGTCCATAGCGATGTACCAATTGTTGAACTATGGGTGACCATTCGGCTATGACTGAGCGATATGCTTCTATGCAGGGAAACATACGTTTGAGAGCCGACCATCCGGAGGAGGTAAACGGAATAGGCTGTGGATTGGCTGACATCAAAGGCGTTGGAGGCTCGGTGATGGTTTGTCTAAAGTTGCGAACCACCAAACTTATGTCCGTTGTGGCCGCCGGCTCCAGACATATGCCGTTCAAATAGAGTGGATAGAATCGTACACCTTCTTCAAAGAAGCGGTCTACTGTGTTCAGTACAGCACTACTGCGTAGTCCAATCAGGTCTTCAAAGGTCAGGTTGGCGTGTTGTTGGCCATTTACGAGGTAGATAGATGGATTGTAGTCTCCAGCGCACTCAAGACCGACCACTGCGAAAGCTTCTGCTGCTACCTTGTAGGCTTGACGTAAAAGTAGACGTGGTTCCCATGGTTTTGGCGGCGGCGGTGGGGGCGGTGTTTGGTGCTTGTAGGTGTAGTAGTTCACTTGTGGAGGCAATGGTGGTGGTGGTGCAGGTTGAGCATTGTCATCCGTAAGCGTTGCTAGTAACATTTCCACATCCATAACCGGTGATGACGATGATGGTAATTCAACTGCCTTACTTTTACGTCGTTGTTTTACTACTTTGTTCAAATCTTTGCGTGCTGCAGGCAGTGTGCGTGGTGTCTGATCCATGACTGACGCTAGATCCCCTCATTGTGCTCAGCAGACCGTCAAGGCTGCCGACCAGACAACCTTGAGCTGCTGCAGACATGTTCCAGCAGGTATAACCACGCCCTAGATGACCTCACCAGACAGCCTTGGTATGAGCTGCTGCAGATATTCCTCTAAATCTATTTCTTGTGCTAAACGTTTTACAAGCTCACGTAAACGTACTTCTAACCAAAGTAACTGATCAGCCAAATCTGTTTTGCTAACATAAAATTGTTCTACATAACCTAGTAATCTATCACCATCTTCAGCCCGTAACTCCCCCTCCTTTGGCCGCTTAAGCGGGTGGCCAAATTTGTCTATTAATGCTCGCATGAAAGTGACAATGGTCAGTGAGAGACAGTTATTTTATAGTTTGATCTTGTTTGAGAATCTCTTCTTCAAGCACTCTTCTTAAATTCAATTTTAAATTCTCGTTTCCAATCGCGTCTGTAATAGTCTTGACAAGTGTACGTAAACGCTGTTCTAACTGCACAAGTTTATCCGATAGTTCGCTACGACTTACGTACAGTTTTTCCAAGTAATCTCTGTCCACAGTCTGGGTACTGACTGTACGTAGTCCACTTGGCTCCTCTTCCTTCCCTTCCTCCTCCTCCTCCTCCTCCTCGTAAATAATGGACATTGAACGTCCAAACTTGTCGATCAGATAATGCTGTTTCATTGCAGAATATAGACTGAATATATTACTAGCCTACGTTGCATTATATCCAACTGCGGCTGTTCATACCAAGCCACTTAACGTACATTCTTTTTCCTTTTCTTTTGAGGATTTTTTCCACTAAATATGTGTCTGGATAGTTGGTTTTCTGCAACTCCGCCTCGTAAAAAGCTCCTTTAATATCATCACCTTTTAAGTCGCGCAAATAGTAGACTGGAGGTCTAGTGGGTTTCACTCGATAAATGGTAAAGAGTTCTGTACTCCAAGATGGCGTGTATCCCTTATTAAACAGTGTCTTGTACTTTGATACTCTTACAGTATCATTGATTTTGAACTTCATTTTATGGGGAACAGATCGAGGGTTTAGTTTATTTTTTAAGAGTTTTTCATGTTTTGCTGTCACGTCTTTGGGTCGCATTCCAGTAGACCTATGGACTCTCGCATTGTATAGCTTTAAGAGTTGTGGCAGTGTTGCTAGCCACTTGTAATTTCCCTGTAAGCTAAACTGCTTCCAAAGCCATGACTTTAAGGTTCTGTTAAAACGTTCCACTACAGATGCCTTCAAGTGTGTAAACGTGCTATATAGATTTATACTATGATCGTTCATCAAGTTGCGAAACTCTTTGTTGTAAAACTCTGTACCATTGTCACATTGTAAATTGGCTGGCACCCGAGGGTGACTTTGTTTCAAAACTGTTCGCATGGCGGCCGTTACGCTGCTTCCTTTTTTATCACGGACCGGTACTGCCCAAGCGTACTTAGACAATACATCAATCACAGTCAATATGTACTTGTTACCTTTGTTAAAGCGAGCATAAAGATCCATTTGACATAAGTCCGCCTGCCACAAATCATCAATACCCTTGACGTAAACTTTGCGTCTGGTAAAATGTTTTCTGGCCGGCTTGTGCAACTCGTTGATAATGCCTCTTCGAGCAACTTCCATTGTCTGACACTTTAAGTTATTCAATTATTCTATTTAAACGCAACAAGTTTACTATGTGTTCAATTTCCTCGTTATGAGCGGTGTGGCCGGCTTTTTGTGACATTATGAGTAGTCTAAGTCTGTTTACTAGTTTGTTAACATTAAACTGCACAATACCTTTACCAAGTGAACCTTTTGCTTCCCCCTCCTCATCCACCTCCTCTTCCTGTACTTTTTCCTCTGTCTTTTGACGCGTAGGAAATAGGACAGAGATTACAGACAGGTACTTTTTACCTTTATTGCGGTTTACTGGCTTTTCGGCAGAATACATTTGCCGATGCGCGTTTGTTAGCTTTAGGATTTCTCTGTATGCATTCAAATCGTCCCCGTCAAGTAGATCCTTGTTTGGCTTTTGTTTAAACAACAGTTCCAACAAGCCGATTGTAGCTTTGTACTTGCGGTTTCGCACAATGACTTGTAAATTTTCGAAAGCAATCTTGGAATTGCCAATTACAGTTCCTCCCCTACCATCTGCTCTTACACCGTACGTACTATCGAGCTGGGTACGTTCTTTTGGATCAGATAATTTTTTCAAGTATGCCCGTACAATAGGTATTACATCCACATCCGTCTGCGTCGATGTATCCATAGTTTTGTTTAAATCTTCCCCATCTTCTTCTTCTTCTTCTCCTTCTTCCTCTTCAATCTTTGCTTCCTTTTTTATCTCCTTTTTTACACTGAACGGTGGCGGTGGTGGTGGGACGTTTTGTAATGCTTCCTGTACAGTTTTCTGTAGCGGCAGTACAATCGGCTTGGCCTTTTCTTCAAAATACCGTGTCATATCGTCAGTGCTGCGCAACAGATCTTTATATTTCTTTCGTACCGCACTAGTCATTTTGATAAGTTCCTCCTTTACTTTTCGCTCTCGATTAAGTTCTTCGACACGTCTGTTCATTGTGCTAAAATGAGCCAAGCACGCGCTCTTTGGTCCTTTATATATCGCTAATGAACGTGTCTAAACCGCATCTGTAGCGACCATTATCCTTTTCACAGTCCTTGTTGATGGTGACAAATCCGTAGGGCGAGTTGCGTTCCCAGCACTCTTTGCATAGTTCTTTAAACTGGTCAAAGGTCATGTCGCCATTTACATGATCGCTGTACACGTGTTTCAAGTTCAGTTCGTCCTGTTTGAACAGCATAATGAGGTTCACATTGTCTCGCAATAGGTGTTTGGGTAGGCGTGCGTACGTTTGAGTAAGGTAAAAAGAATCCGTGTTCATATGTCGACCCATGCTAAAGAAACGTTTCATTTGCTCTTGACTTCCATCGCTAGCTACGTCATCAAATATGATCACAGAATTTGGGCGCGAAGTGTCAAGCACATCTTTACTGTCGCTGTATGTAAAGTAACCAATTTCCGGTATTAGTTTGAACATTTGTGCCAACAGTTGATATTTCGGCTGTTGTAATGATTTGCTATACACATACAGGTTGGCAAACTTAAGGCCCAAAGGGTCAACAATTAGTCTGTACATTAAATTAGTCTTGCCACAGTTAGATGGTCCACATATGACGCAACGAATGCTTGCCGGCAACAGTGGTCCATGTTTGGAGGTGGACTGCTTCTTTTTTAGTAAAGCGTCCAGCACATCGGTGTTTATGGTGAATGTAGTACTTTGCTTTTTGAATTTCATCGTTACACTGATTTGCAAGGATTGGTGCCACTCCTATATAAAGAGCTAGTCTTGTGGAAGTCGTTTCATTATGAGAAAACCGCGCTACGGAGGCAGAGGGCTGATTAATAGCATAATCGACAGGCTTCCTTTTGAACTGAATTTAAGCGGTTATAACTTTTGTGGTCCAGGCACAAGGCTCCAGGAGCGTTTAGCAAGAGGTGACCGAGGTATTAACCCGCTTGACGAGGCGTGCAAAGAGCACGACATCGCTTACAGTCGACACAAGGACTTGGAGTCACGACACAAGGCGGATCGCATATTGGCAGATAAGGCTTGGAGCCGTTACAAGACGAAGGACGTACCGTTTGGGGAAAAGGCAGCAGCTTGGTTTGTAACAAACGCTATGAAGGCGAAAACAGCGATGGGTAGTGGTATAAGGAGAAGGAGACCGAAGAAGAAGGGCTTGACTTTTGGAAAGATAGTCAGCCACGCCAGGGCGGCCGTACGTGGTTCTGGAATTGCTAGAAAGGACAACAGCAGCAGAACGTTAAAACGTACAGCGCAGATAGCCTTGAACGCTATTGCGCGGCTAAAGAAGAAACATGGTGGTGGTGGCAACAACTACTTTAGGAGAATGAAAAAAGAACGTGTCTTGGCGTTGCCGAAAAGTGGAGGGGTTCTACCGTTACTGCCGATATTTGCTGGCCTTAGTGCTATTGGCAGTGGTAGGAGGTGCCGCCGGAGTGGCCAAGACCATTGCTGAAATTAAGGATGCTTCAAAAAGGCTGGCAGAGCATCAACGTCACAATGAGACTATGGAAGCGATTGCTTTACGACGAGGTAGAGGACTCTACTTACAACCGTACCGAAAGGGTCTTGGTCTCCACATGACACCCTACTCAGCGGTGCGAAAAAACTATTAAAGTTGTTGCCCGACCGTGCGTTGTACGACAAGGATTTGACGTTCTACGCTCAGCTCTTTGCAATTCCTAATTTTAGAGGAGTTTTTATGCGGGATGCTTTGCCATTACGACCTTGGAGAAATGAGTCTACCATTGTGAATCTTGACAGCAGCAGTGGTGCTGGCACCCACTGGGTCTGTTTCAAGAAAAAGGGCAATCGAGTTGATTACTTTGATAGTTACGGAGATCTGCAGCCTCCAGTAGAAGTGCAACGCTACCTAAAGGGCAACTTCATATCTTACAATCGTACTGACTACCAGTCTGTACACACAGAGAGCACGATTTGTGGACACCTATGTTTAGCATTTTTACTGACCTAATAAATTGCTTATTAACCCATGTTTGCGAGTGTTTTACTCAGTCATGTCTCTGACGCTTACTTTCAGCGGAACAAAGTCGGAGCTTGGGTCGGAATTTTTTCCACCCATACATTTGCCTGGTGATGACGACGTTTGGGAAGTGGGTCTACTTAGTCTTGAGACTTACAACTCAATACCTAATGTGGACAGTACAAACAATCTACTTCACTATGGTGGTGGTGCCGATGGTGGGGTGCTTTCTATACCAGAGGGTACGTATAGTGTTGATCAGATTTCAGCCTATATACAGGCTGAACTGAGTAAGTTACCCAACAGACCTGTCGTACGAATAACTGTGAGCAACAGCACTCTCCAAACGAGCATCAAGTCCTCGGTTTTAGTGGACTTTACAAAGGAGAACTCGATTGGTGGGTTGCTGGGGTTTAGGAAAGAGGTTATTAAACCCGGTCAGGTAGCTACAAGTGGAATGGTGGACATTTTTCGGATCAACACGATTCGTGTTGAATGTAATATTGCCACCGGTTCTTATGTTAATGGAATGCCGGCCCATGATATTTATCAATTCTTTCCCACCGTGCCGGCCGGCTATAAATTGGTAGAAACCCCGAGTCCAGTCATTTATGTACCTGTCACCGTGCATAATATTGACAACGTAACCCTACGAATTATTGATCAAGACGGTAAATTGGTGAATTTTCGTGGAGAACGTATTACGATACGGCTACATTTAAGGAAGCAGCAGTAATGGGTTTCGTTTATTGGAGGAGTAGGAAGCCAACCTATTTAATGGCGGCGCGCAAATATAAGTTTACTAGTGACAATCGATCTGTCAAACGATTAACACGTACAAATCGGAGATTCTTGCAATCCCTAGGATATACTATTATTACATAATGAACGATATGTTGGACATTATGCAGAGTGTGCCGTTTGATGATACGGTCACACATATGGAGTGGCATACTCATCTTCCCTACGCTTCAATGACTTTGAACAATAATGATGAAATACGTATACCAATACAGCAGCAGGATTTGTGTGTAATACCATCCCTCTCTTATCTATATGTTGAGGGTAAGCTACTTTTAAGCGATGGCAACGCTACTGCCGCAACAAAGTTTGTCAATAACGCAATAGCTTTTCTCTTTGACGAGATGCGGTATGAATTGAACGGTGTAGAGATTGACAGGGTGAAGAATCCTGGTATTACTACTACACTAAAGGGGTATGCGTCACTAAGTGAATTGGAACTGAAGAGTACCGGATGTTGGGCCTCTACGTCTGCTAATCTGCAGTACAGACTTGATGAAGATAATGTTGACAAGAAGGGAAACTTTAGCTTTTGTATACCTCTTAACCGACTTTTTGGTTTTGCCGAAGATTACAAGAAGATTATGGTGAATGCACGCCATTAATTAGGTCTTCTGGTGACAAGAATGCTGTTATGTGGGATAAGGACTCACCAACTGCCACTGTGGAATCCATTAAGGTTAAGTTGGATAAGTTAAACTGGCGAATGCCTTACGTAACTTTAAGCGATAAGCAGCGTGTACAGCTGCTAAAGTATTTGAGTCGAGGTACTAGCATACCTGTGGAGTACAGGTCATGGGAATTGTACGAGTATCCGGCGCTGCCAAATACTTCACGGCAAACGTGGGCTGTAAAGACTGCTTCTCAACTGGAAAAACCAAGGTATGTGATCGTGGCTTTTCAAACGGGCCGAAGAAATGAAATGGAAAAGAATGCTGCTCACTTTGATCATTGTGATTTGACCAATTTAAAATTACATCTTAACTCAATCTCGTATCCGTATGATGATTTAAAACTAGATTTTGGAAACAATCATTACGCAGTTTTGTACGACATGTATACTCGTTTCCAAGAGAGTTATTATGGAACAATTACGCGCCCACTGTTGAGCAGAGAACTGTTTAAAAGAATCGCGCCTATTGTAGTGATCGATTGCTCTAAACAAAACGAGACCTTGAGATCCGCACCTGTTGATATACGCATTGATTTTGAAGCGGCTAACCAGTTTTCTCAAAACACCTGCGCTTACTGTCTAATTATACACGATAAATCGTTTACCTACGATCCCTCTACAAATCTTGTTCGCAAGCTTGTTTAGGGGGCGTGGCTTAGTGCTATAAATTGGTGGGCTGAGGTTGTGCTACAGTCAGTGTGGCAGCAGCAGCATCATGGTCAGGAAGGCAGTCATCGACTTTAGCGCTTTTGCCGCCCAGGACGGTACGTCTATAATTAAGGAGCTCTCCATTATGGACGTTGACACAATGTGTGTTCAACACTGGATCTTTAGACCACCAAAAGAAAACACTCCTTCAGGCTGGAATGACACTGTGCGCCGTAACCGGTGGCTAAGTAAACACTATCACGGGCTGGATTTTGATGCTGGATTCACTGACTACAAGATGCTGGGTGAGGCGCTGCAAAGCACTTGTGCTGACATAGAACTACTCTACACGTCGACTCTGGAAAAGTCAAAGGTACTGGGGCGACTGTTTGACAACCGGCGTGTTGTGTTCAGTTTGGAGGAATTGGGATGTCCACGTTTGCCAGAGAAACTAATCCCGACTGAGAGCGGTGAAGAAGAACTAGAAGACCCTCCGTGTCTTTGGCATAGCGTCTACGCTTCTGGATTTAACTGCACACAGACTAATGTTAGCAAAATGGCGTCTTGGTGTATGGAAAACTTGTCCATGATCGACATGACTGAGGTGTCGGTGCGTGAAAGGACATTCACTGATTGGAAACATACGACGCCCACTCCTCGACAGTTGGCCGAACATGGGTTTGTAAGAATTGCAGACACTGTAGACAGCACAAAGTGTGTTTATTGTGGAGTCATTTTATTTAGGTGGGAACCTTATGATGACATAGCTCATGATCATGAGTTCAACTCACCGTTCTGTAAGTACATTCAGTACAGGCGGCAAAAGTCGGAAAAGGAAGCGGAGGAAACCTTTTTGAAGCAGCCCAAACAAGTCTGCGATATTGAACTTGTCAAATTATGCAATGCTTGACATTCTCCAATCCTCTAGTCACCGCAGTACATATTATATACGAAGGAGAAGACAGAGCTTCCCCATGGATTTTTGATGCTGCCGACCGAATCAGGTTTGAAGCTCGTATTGTGAAACTGACGTCACTCCTATCAGCGGTCATCGAACATAAATTGTCACATATTGCAAAATGTACAAAAACTGATCACAGCTCCTGTAGCTTTTCAAAATAAATGTATACTACTTTATTCATCTTTTTCTTTCTTTATTCCATAACATGATTCCTACAGCAGCAGCAGCAGCAGCAGGAGACGAATATATTGCACTTCGGACCAACCATCACCACCTGCACATGTACGCCTCAGCACCTGGACGCCTCGACGTCGCCTGCTCGTCCACGGCTACCAGTCAGCCCATATACCGTCTGTTTAGCATATCCTTAATCGCTTCGTAAAGGCGGCAGAGCTGCCGACGTCTTTTCCTTGTTTGGGAGATTGGCGTGCTTCGGGCGGCCAAGAGTTTTTTCCTTATGGCCGTTTAACATCTTGCCTTCGAAAGTGAAAACCGAAGGCAGCCGGGGCCGACTGGCACAAGTACTGACACAAATGTGGCAAGCAATGAGACAACGATGAAGGAGGCCGACGTTTTTTCCTTATGGGTGAATAGCATGTCTGCCTTCGATCTGAGACTTTGAAGGCAGGCGGCCGACCTGCCGGCGCACTACGTTTTTTCCTTATGGCGATTAACATGGCTGCCTTCGAAAACGGAAACCGAAGGCAAATTACCCTACTGTTTTATCTGTCTAATTTTCAAATATTTCATTAATTTGGTAGTTGGCCTATGCAAGCTATACGATATATCTAATAAATACAGTAATTTTTAAATAAACATGGTTATTATTTAAGACTCTACAGATTCTCTTTACAGAATGTATTTGTAACTTAAAAATGTTTATAGATTTTTCAAAGGTACAAATAATTTCTAAATTCTTAAATAACAATTGTTCAGTTTAAAAAAATTGTTAAGCAGAGGCCGGGCCCACATCAAGCTGACCCCATTTAGATTTTAGTTTGCATGTATATATATTTCCTCTATACAAAATTTCAAATAGCTAATATGTTTTACTTTAGTTTTTCTGCTATTTATTGCTAAAAAGCGCATACGTAATTATTACAACTGGTAGTTAAACCTTATACAGGGTGTTCTAAAAATGTGGGGAAATATTTTGGGATACGGTATAACAAGTAAAAATAAACAAAAAAGTTCCTCTAACACTATGGTCTATCTCGCTTCGTTTAGCGACTGTCTGTCTGTTTGTGTTTTTTATAAAAAAGGCATAACTCAAAGACGGCTACAGCGTTCTAATTTTACATAGTTGTATGTCTCATTAAAACCTAAATTTATGCTAAAATAAAAAAATATATCACCAATATTTTCAAAATGGCAGCCTTTTTAATATTTTAAAGCGAAATGTCATGGAAACTGACTAGAGGATAAAAAACTAGAAGAAACATAAAAAATAGCTCATGAAAAGACAAACATTTTAATAACTTATTTGTTACAAACGGTTCATAAATAATGCAATAAATACATTTTTTCTACAGACATTTGTGTATTTACAAAATACATCAGTTAAGAACAAATAAAAATAGCCGCAATTGTTTTAATAAATATTTCATATGTCATGATATAACATTATTAGCTAAAACTTAGAGTAGGTGTTCAATGTTCCTTCCATTTTCCTGAACACAGTACACAATCCGTTTTAACATGGAGCCCCTTACACGTTCAAAAATGCCTGGATTGGCTCTCACTTGCTGAAAACCTGCTCTTATCCTACCGCTCAACTCTTCCACAGTGTTTACTGGTCTGGCATAAACAATACTCTTCAAGTGTCTCCATAGGTAAAAATCCAAAGGGTTTAAATCAGGTGACCGTGGAGGCCAAGCAACAGGACCACCACGTCCAATCCACTGTTCACCGAATGTATTGTTCAAGTGTCTCCTTACATTTAATGAGAAATGTGCTGGCGCACCATCGTGCATAAACTACAGTATTTCTCGCTGTTCCAAAGGAGTATTATCTAATAGTTCAGGTAATGTATTTACAAGAAAACCTAAGTATGATTCTCCATTAAGTCGGCCGGGCAAAAAGACGGGCCCAAATAGCTTGTCTTTAAAGATGCCTCCCCATACATTCAAAGAAAACCTGTGTTGGTTATCTGAAGATTGAAAAGCGTGTGGGTTTTCTTCCGCTCAGACGTGCCTGTTGTGAAAATTATTAATCCCATTTCTAGTAAATGAAGCCTCATCCGTAAAAAGAATGTTACTAATAAACAAAGGATTTTCCGCTTGCTGATTACTAATCCATCTACATAGATTTGTTCTCGCTTCAAAATCACACGGTAAAAGAGCTTAAACTCGCTGCAAGTGGTAGGAGTATAAAAATTGGTCATGTAATATTCGCCATACCAAAGCGTGAGTATGAATTCCATGTTGTTGAGCAATTCTTCTACATGACGACTGTGGATTTTCCTCTACATTTTCTAATACCATCTCTTCAACTTCTGGAGTGCGCACAGACATAGGAAGTCCACTTGGACGATTAATTGGTTTGAATTTACCATGCTCAGACAGACATTGGTGGATTTTTGAAAACAACTTTCGTTCTGGATGCCTTCTGTTCGGATATGTTTCAGCATAAAGTTGACTTGCCCTAAGTGCTGATCCATTCGCTTTACCATAAATAAAATGCATATCTGCCATTTCACTATTTGAATACACAACTGCCATGTTCAAATATGTAAAGATTCGTTAAATGTAATGAAGCAATGTTATTAAAAGAACTAAAGAGCATTGACATAACCCTTATTGTTTAATTGTTAAGATTAATAGCTTACTGTTAAGGTTAATAGCATCAGCTGATTTGTCTGACATTAACAGCTGTTTTACCAGTGAGTAAATATGTCTTTTAATTTAACAGATAAGATAAGATAAGATCTTTATTTCCATAAAATATTCAACTGAATACATTGGATTTGTCATATTTATAAATACTAAGATACTGCAACAATATGGGTGGCAATAGGCCTACAAAACAGTGTTTTGATTAAAATCTGCTACTGACCAGCAGCCACTTAAATATTCATCCACAGAATAGAATGCGTGATGTAATAAAAAAGAGGTTACAACAGCTTTAAATCGCCCTAATTCTAGATCTCTTATTGCTAATGGTAATTTATTAAAAAGCCTAGTGCTAGTTGCTAAAGGTTTTTTCATTGTTTTACTTAATCTAGCAAAAGGAATTTCTACATCATGTCTTGATCTGGTGTTATAATTATGTCTATTGTAATTAAAATTTAAATTATTTTGATTTCTCAGGTACATTAAATTTTGTAGAATAAAGGCTGAATACAGAGTTAGGATTCCAAAGTTGATGAACCAGGGCCTACAATGTTCCATTGGATCTATTCCTGCAATGGTTCTTATTGCACGTTTTTGCATAATGAAGACATCTTTTGCTGATGCAGAACTACCCCACACAATCAGCCCATAGGTCATTTTAGAGTGAAATAGTCCA
This sequence comes from Stictocephala bisonia, assembly GCA_035578905.1. NCBI lineage: Eukaryota > Metazoa > Arthropoda > Insecta > Hemiptera > Membracidae > Stictocephala > Stictocephala bisonia. The sequence goes on along the minus strand of JAQJVL010000334.1, from coordinate 162,739 downwards.
AAATAAGCTATTTTCATAACATTCTGGGAGACGATACCATAGAGTCGTCTTAGAGCAAATATGTCACATGCCAATCTTTTGCATAATTTCAATGAGTGATCTGACCAAGCCAGAGTGGGGTCCAACCATATACCAAGAAACTTGGTCCGCCGGGCACTCTCCGGCTCACTCAGATCCCTCAGGCCGAAAACCATAGTGGTGGTTTTATCCCTATTTAAATTTAAGTTATTGACATCCAGCCAACCACTAACTTTGTTTAAATTTTCCTGGATATCATCCATTGCCAATTGTTTAATTTTGTTTTTGGTAATCAATGTGGTGTCGTCTGCGTACATAAATATACTAGATGACACATTTGCCTCTACATCGTTAACAACAACCAAAAAGAGCAGGGGCCCTAATACAGAACCCTGAGGCACTCCCTGTGTCTGCATAAGTGGCTTTGAGATTTTACCTTTTATAAAAACATATTGAGATCTATTTTGCAAGTAGCTTCTAAATAAATCTAATTCTTGATCTTTTACATTATAGAATTTCAGTTTTTCTACCAAAAATTCATGTGAAACTCTATCGAAGGCCTTGCTGAGGTCACAAAATGCGGCTCCAGCAAGTTCCTTCGACTCAAAAGCGTCTGAGATTTCTTCAACAAGAGCTATCAAGGCAGTTACTGTTGAGACACCTTCTCTATAACCATACTGGTTTTTACATAAAATGTTATATTTGTTTAAATGATTCATGAGCTGCTTACCTACAATTAACTCTATTATTTTAGAGAAAACAGGCACTATAGCTATAGGCCTATAGTTATTTACATCTTGTTTATTACCTTTATTCTTAAAAACTGGGTGAACTTTACTAATTGTCAAACACGATGGGAAAGTTCCCTGCATCAAACATTGATTAATTAAAATGGTTAAGATATTTACATACGATGAAATTGTTTCTTTAACAAGCTTATTTGAAAAACCAAAGTGGTCTTTACTAGTCTTATTTTTTAAACAGGATACAATTTTACTTACTTCTTTAATATTTACACAATTGAACTTAAATCTATTGGTTTCATCAGCAACAAAATCATGTTTACTTAAAAGGCTCAAAACAGAGGATAACTGGTTCTCATCTTTAACTAAAGGTATATGTTGTGTAGGCCTAGATATGTCAGTTTTATTTACATTACTTTTACAGTTTAAACCAGTAATAAAAAAATTATTGAAGTGATCAGGAGATATTAAAATGTCACTTTCTATTGTACTAGGCTTAGTTGTCTCTCTTACAATTTGCCATATACATTTAACCTTGTTTTTAGACCCCTGGACCAGGTCATCATTTGATTTCTTTTTAGCTAACCTGATTTTTGACCTATACTCTTTTTTTAGATTTTTATAAGCAACATCAACATCCTGACAATTAACTCTGTTAGGCCTAGGCCTATTCATTAATTCGTACAGAAAATCTAGTCTAGACTTTATATGAGCAAGTTCAACGGTATACCAACCTTTTGTTTTATTTTTAGGTAAGCACAGCCTAGGCTTGAATATCTTAAGTGGAAAGCATAAGTTATAATAATAAACCAGAGTATCCATAAACACAGCAAAATCATCGTCTGCATTTATTCCGTGTAGAACTGATTCCCAATTCAAGTTACCAACCATTAGTTTAAAGATGTGAATGTTGTTATCATTTATTTGATGGTAGTACTGTGGTGCAGATGATTTATTCTTCTTATCGATCTCGTCCTCTAGGAAAAATTCTATTGTTTGCCCTAAATGGTCACTTATGTGTAGGTTAACCACTTCGGCCTTAAAAGTTGATGTTCCATACACCAGAATGTTATCCAAACAGTTTCTTTTGCGGGTTGGCTTGTTTATTGTCACTGAAAATCCATACATTGAACACAGATTCAGAAATTTATGTGTTACTTGATCTTGAATGTTTATTTTAATATTAAAATCACCACAAACAATTGCAGTTTTACTACTTTTGACTAAGAATTCAAAAACTTTTGTCAGAATTTCAAAAAATACATTAACGTCCGCAGTAGGTGGTCTGTAAAATAAAACCACTACTAGGTCATTACTGATACGTAAACCAATCAACTCACATACAAAAGGTACGGTTAGTATTGAGAAATAGTTAATCAACTTAAAGTTTATTTTTTCACGCACATAAATAGCCAGTCCACCATGCTTTAGGTGGTCTCGACAGTCACTAGTGGCTAGGCAGTAGCCTTTTAAAGAAAATGAGGTTATAGTGTTAGAGTCTTGCCAATGTTCACTAACAGCTACAAAGTCCAAGTTCAATGTTTTTGATATTCTTTCAAGTTCCATCAATTTAACATAGTCCATATTTTGTACGTTCTGATGTAACAAACTATAACTACTTAAGCTTAACTTACCAGTTAAGGTCGAATAACGATGAACACAATTAGGCCTAGTTGGGCTCACTGAAAGGCAGTTATTCCATTCAGAACTTACTATGTTTTTATTTTGGCTTCCAGTCAATGTACCCAAAGGGGTTAATTCCTGTCCGGAGTAGTTTGACTGTTCCCGTTTAAATGATATTTATTCTTTGACACAAACTTAGATACGTGAATGTCTCTAGGCCAGAAGTCGGGCTTGTAGATGTCACTCATTAGTTGTATGGGTATTCCTACTTTAAAGGAAGCATATTTACTAGGATATTTGGATGTAATATTCTCTACTTCAAAGTAGCATCCGGGTTTTTGCTTTTCTAAAAATGACTTTATATCCTCACAGTTTGTTGTGGGGCTTAATCGAGACACAAATAGAAAGCCTAATTTTTCTACTGTAACTAGGCCTAGGTCCTTAACCTGAGATTTACCAGTGATGAACTCACGCTTATGCTTCCTTGAGTTGGAGACGGAATTCACTTTGTTCTTGATTAAAGGCATTCTTGTTCTTAATTAACATTGATTAAAGGCTGCACATTAATAGTAAAACATGGCTATAGAAAAAATGTATTAATTGCATTATTTATGAACCGTTTTTAACAAATAAGGTATTAAAATGTTTGTCTTTTCATGAGCTATTTTTTTATGTTTCTTCATAGTTTTTTTATCCTCTAGTCAGTTTTCATGACATTTTGCTTTAAAATATTAAAAAGGCTGCCATTTTGAAAATATTGGTGATTATTTTTTTATTTTAGCATAAATTTAGTTTTTAATGAGACAAACAACTATGTAAAATTAGAACGCTGTAGCTCAAACCGTCTTTGAGTTATGCTTTTTTTTATAAAAAACACAAACAGACAGGCAGACGCTAAACGAAGCGAGTAGACCATAGTGTTAGAGGAACTTTTTTGTTTATTTTTACTTATTATACCATATCCCAAAATATTTCCCCACATTTTTAGAACACCCTGTATATTGGAAATGTTTTAAATTGCTAACCACGATAGTGACCTTGGCTTGCAGTCAATTAACTGTTTCCAGGATATGGTCAAAGCTTAGTTTTCACAGACCATTAAACTTCAAAGTCCACTTTATAGCAGCAAGTTTCCCGCTGGACATTTGGAATAATTTGATTAATTTACTCTGTATTGTTTATAATTTTGAGTAGCTCTCTAATAGGTTAGATACTATATTTGTTATTATCGTAATGTTATAGTCTTAGTTAAAAATATAGTATACAAAAACCACAGACCAACAATGATATAGCTTAAAATATAGTATACAAAAACCACAGACCAACAATGATATAGCTTAAAATAGTTTTATTTTGGAGACTATCGGAAAGTGAGGAAATATTTATAGCGAGTAACCACTTACAAGGTTTCAGGATCTACTTTATTTAAGGCTCTAATTTGAATATTTTTAATAAATATCATCTGGGCCGATTTGGAAATATGTTTTAGTGCCCTTTTTTCGTTTATTAACTCTAGGTATTTTTTTAAAGTACAGTATATTGTAAATTTTGTATTGTTTTTACAAATAATGAAAAACACGAATCTGCCTTAAAATGTATATCTATTATTAAAGTATTTATTAGTTAATTTACAGAATTTTACATTGAAAATTATTATCTTCCTATAAAATCTTCAAGTGAAAAGAACACAATGTACAATTAACTAAAATTTCATTTTTACTCAGTTACAATGTTTGTGTCAATCTCTTATTATTGAGCTCCCGTAACTATAAACTTGACTGCTATGGTGTCTCCATACTCGTAACTAACGTCTTACATAGGCAGATACGTAGTAACTGTTCACCCTCCGAGAGTTGTGAGGTGATATTAGCAGGGAAGGAACTGGCTATAATTTAGGTAACTGTATTTTACCCCACCCTTTATAGTTAGTACACAGATTTCTGTGGAGGGGGGTAGGTCTAGATTGCAGTTTAGTTTACATTTCAGACCTCTAGACTTAGTACAGTTTACCAAGTGACGTTATCTATGCGTAAAACATAATAAATAAAATACTTAAAGGGCGGTTTTCAATGTACAGTAACCAGCCAGTAGTCAAAATTGAGGTGAAAAATGTCCATAAACGCCATGAACTCCTGTTGAAAACCCTTCGTTAACTAGTTAGCCACCATTTTATATGTTTTTATAAAACTGTCCTATTACCAAAAACAGTTTGTCCGTAAAACGTTCATAATACGTGTCAATATCAATGTTAAATAAAACACAAATAAATCTATTTTATAAAATTATTATTTTCAAAATAGCAACTGGCTTAAATACTCGATTATTGATACCTCCAAAACTGGTAATTTTTAAAAATGTAAATAAGTATACTGATTTATTGAAAACTTAATTACAAATCTTAAATGATCTCGTTATATAAAATATGATGAAAAATAAGTGAAATATAAATTTGTAAGTATGCTAAGGCCTAGTCACCTATAGGAACAATAATGGGAGTAGTGAGTCTGTATAATCTGTTAAAAGTTACCGTCACTTGTGGTCTTATTTTTTATATGATTTTATAAAATGAGATATTGTTAGATTTTTAGTAACATTTTTAATAAATCATAAGCATTTTTCACTAAACTATTTACCATATGTTGAAATAACCATATGTTTTTTAATGCTTAACTTTATTAATTTAAGTAAGTCCTCTTCAGGATTTATTGATTCAATCAATTTTGTCAACTAACAGCTATACTTAAGGTAATAAGATGCCTCTACTCACAGCTATAAAAGGGGGAACCTAATTATGAAATATGGTTGCAAAGAACTTTGTTAGAGGTTTATAAAAACTAAGAAATGTAAACAAATGGCTCACATTTACTTCTATAAGGATAAGAATAACAATAAGTCTTAATTTTCTTCAAAGTCTTAACAATTCATAATCAGTATTCTCAAGACTGTATTCAAGTAAATATCAGACTATGGTCTGCCTGACTTAATTCTTCGTTTCATTAAAGAGACTACTGTCCTAGTATATAAGTTGTTAACAGACTACTGTCCTAGTATATAAGTTGTTAACAGACTACTGTCCTAGTATATAAGTTGTTAACAGACTACTGTCCTAGTATATAAGTTGTTAACAGACTACTGTCCTAGTATATAAGTTGTGAACAGTCTATATTAAGTACAGAGGCTATGGTTTTTTTAATTTTTTTTCTTTTCTTTCAAACTAAAATATCACAACTTTATCTACACTTGATTTATCAATGAGAAAGTCTTCACTCATTTAAAACTACACTCAGTCAAATTCCTTTGTATAATACTATGATTTTATATTATATATTATATATATTATGATTTTGCTTAGCTAATTTTATATGTAATGCTATGAAATTGTAAATAAATGAATTAATTGGTAGATAGTGAAAGAACAAGAGACCTATGTAAAGATTTAATTTAATGTTATGGTGAATATTTCCCACCTTGGCTCTATTGTGAAAACTTCCCTCTCTTTAACACCTTTCAGGTGTTCTTTTAATAGTTATATTTAGACGTCACGTACGTCATAACGTATAAAAGTCACATTAACGGCTTTAGTACTGGGACACAGCTTTTACATTACTTAAGGTGTGTCACAGGTGGAAAAGTTATTATCAACATCATTGAAATCCTCGATTTTTTTAAATAAAACTATATTTGCTATTATGAAAAATAATTATATAAAAATTTTAACTACGAGAGTAAAATAGTAATTATTGTAGTACATATACCTTTCTTATATTTGATGGCCATATATCCCTAAACATAATATATTTATTATAAGAAATAAAAAAAAACTCAAAGTTTTACTTTATATCACTGTAACCAGTACATATTTTTAAGAGCTTTTTACTAATATCGAGCTCAACGAGACATGAAATCAAAATAGTGTAGGGTATTTTGTAAATTAAATTTTTCAACACTTATTTTTTATAAGAACACTTATGTCTACTTTTTTCAATTTAGTGAAAAGAATTCGTATGGTTTATGTTTAAGTAGCACTGCAAAATAATTTTCCCTTTAGATAACTCTATGTGAGATTTTATTGTCTTCTGTAAATTTAAGGAGAATAAAATAATAGGATGGAATATTGGCATATCCAATTACATTTACATACCAGAAATCACAACTAAATAGGCTAGGGAATTAGACGAGCGAAAAAGTAGTAACATTTTGCCACGTAAACTGAAATATTCTATGAACATATTTTATTATTCTCACATAAGTGCCTAATTCTATTTACTTGAACACAAGAGGCCCAATCATTCACCCTACAAGTTCTTTGCGCAACTTTTAGGGTGAAGACGGAACCAGTGATTAAAAACACCATAAGAAAAATAAAAACTGGTTTTAAATGTCAGCCAAAAACGCCGACTATGTCTGTAGTTCGGCATGAAAAGGATAGTGGCACTTTTTCTTGTGTCTGAAAAAGATAAGGGCGATGTGAAAGGGGGAGAGGCAAACAAAGGAGACGCATATACTCCAGCTCTATAGGGTGGAAGAAAAATGAACACCAGCACTCTCTAGCATTTTCATTCCCAACTACAGCTCTTTGTCGTTGTTTCTGGATGACTAAAACTTTTAAGGTGTTCTTCTTAGAGATGTTGTATTCAGTGGTCAAATAACACTATACTCAGGTGTACACACCCGACATTCACACCACACTTAACATCCCCTCCTACATTTCCTACGTGCGTATTCCTGATCAGTTCTTTCATCCACTTTTATTGGAGAATGAGGACGATTACTTTCAGCCATCCCCCGTACATACAACTGTTCCGTACGTCTTCCATCGTAACACTGTCGTTTCAAGGGAGGAACTCTGATGGAATCGTCCATACAACTGTCTCACCACCCATCACGAAGTACTTGTTCACTTAAACACAATAACATCTGACACATGTTATTAATAATCTTTTCTACTTTCTTATGTGACCAGAGATTTACAAGTCCTTTAAGAATTAATAGACAATTCAATAATTCCCGGTAACTCTCAAACCAACCTAATATGGGTCTTTCACCCAACTTATATAGATTTACTCAATTTGCGTCTTGCCATCTTATTGCTTACTACTTCACAAAACGAAAAATGAATTGAAAACTATGCATCGTCTATTGATACAAAACTTAATAATAGGCTATATATTGAAGAGCATTCTTGAAAACTAACGAGCAAATGTTATTATTATATTTAATAACAAATAAAAACATTTCGGTGTTAACTTATTCATTTGTTATTTGGTGAAACAAATATACAAGTAAGAAACACATTGCAATAAAATGTGGTGATGGTCGGGGAGTTTAGGAACCAATCACGGAACGAACATTTTTTTCAAAGCATGCTTTGCATATAAATGGAACCAATGTATTCTTTTCGTATCTACGTAAAACAAGATTGTCTTCGTTACAGCCACAAGGTAAAAATAAACGATTCCGTCTTTTAGATGCCATCTCACACGTCACTATAAAACAATCTTTTCTCCGAAGTTATCAATACGTTTTTAGTAATCCTTTTACAACTTTTAGTAACGTTGTATTTATTTATGGAGCAAACAATTTTTTAAAATATATTTTAAAAAGGATATTAATTTATTGACATTTTCCTGAGAGTAAATGTAAGTTAAATACAATTAATTGTCTGATGTGGTGTCTCAGTGGTTGAGGTTTGTAGTGCGGGGTCAAAGTTCCAGGGTTTGAATCCACAACTAAACTGACGGTGCCACTTAACTCATTGAATAAATTTCGAAGTTCGCACACATGATTTTGATCAATGTGAACTTACGAGGGAAGTTTTATAAATTTTCTAGCATATGTATCATAGAAAAGATATCTTTTGGTTGAGTACAATTACAATACAGTAACGGCAGAATTTAGATACAATATTACCATTAGCCACCCCAGAAATTATAACCCAAGACATTATGCTCTGGAGTATGTCTTAGGAGTAATCTACATATCATAATGGTACAAAGCATTATTGTCTAAGTTACAGATCTGTCAACCACAAGTGTGCCATCGTACAAATTCAAAAGTCTCATCATCTCGTCATCCCATCAACGATTAAAAATTGTTTTAAATGTTCTACATCAATTGTGTCACATGCTAACATTAACACGCCAAACCGTTTTAGTAAGTAAGCATTAATCATTTACACCGCTTATGTAATGAGGTGGTGTAGAGGGTTTCATTGTTTGAGCTTCTCCTCCCCAGCCACTGGAGGGAGGATTACGAGGGTAAATCTGATTACTTTCCACCAGATTTCCAATAAACTAATTATCATATTGACTCAAATCGAAAATAAAGATTAATTTGTCTATTAATAGAGCACTAAATACGACTGCCTCATTTGTTTAGGTTTTAAGAGATTGAAATGCCAAGTGATATAATTTTTCTATATCTTTCTAAACATCGTACATTGGGTTTGGTTTTGTGGGTTTATATTATATACAGTACAAGTAAAACGGCACACAACACAAAATTTACTACAATATAAGCACAAAATGCACAAATATACTACAATACAAGTAAAAAATTCACAAATACACAAATATTATGGTGATCAATTTCGGTACGAAATGGCGGCTGCTGGAAATTATTTGACGATTCAGATTTGACAATTCCAGCCGATGGGGTCACGTGATCATTTATGCCTATAAATTGAGTTGTTGAACACCATTTTCCATTCTTTTGTGAATCCCTTTGGTCTGAGGAAGGTGAGCGTGGTTCACCGAAATCGATCACCATAATATTTGTGCATTTTGTACTTGTATTTCTGTACATTTGTGTATGTTGTGCTTATATTGTAATAAATTTTGCGTTGTGTGACGTTTTACTTGTACTGTAAATATACCAACACGTATTATGCTAATTAAAACACTATTTATATTATAGTTCTACGTAATGAATAGAAAATGTATTGTACCTTTTTAGACTCAAAGAGATGATACACAATGTATTAGAGCAGTACATAAGATAAAAACTGTTTAAATTAATAACAGGTTACTAATATTTTTGTTAAATTACCTTTAAGCAAGAATTTTTAGTTTTCCAGGAGTTAAGATATCACTGTTGCTATCATTGTTATCATTTATCTATTTACGATACTGTAATTAATGTTTCCTCAGAATATCAGTGTGATTCTGTATATGTATAATTTACTTTAAACCCCTGTGTGGGACTACCTAAGTTGATCACGAATGTTAGCCTAGTGGCTACCTAAGTTAATCACGGGCTACCCAATTATGTCAGATACTACTAAAGTAATTTAAAATGGATTAATTAATACTTAAAAGTACCAAGACCGACAAGATTATGTTGCTATCGAAAATTTGTTTGATAATTCGTAATGTTGCTATTTTTAATCACATTGCTTACATTGTTAAACAATGATCCCTTATGTTGCTCCATCCTATGTTCTTTATTGATTTCTTTCTGCCATATATAAAATAAAAGTTGAATTAAGTTTCCTGTTCAGTATTTATAAAAGATGTTTGAATTTGTATTAAATGTCGCACCTTCTCAGAGATGGAACATAAGAAAACAATGTTTTCAAAAGTTCTCTGACTTTACTTCGACATCAAAGCTATAGTTTAAAACAACCCTGGGCTAGTTGACTTTTTCACTCAAAAGAGGAGAGATCAAATAACTTTTGGAGTGTTTTTTACTCTTCCAGTCTTTCACAAAGCCTGTTAAAGAAGCAGGAGATTTTTTTTACTGTATCAATATTTATTTTACATTCGGATAGCCAATAAAACATAAACTTGCTCATTTGAAAAAATCAAGCTAGTGATTTATAGTTGCCAATTTTATGTTCTTCTTGCAGTATTAAATATTCTTGCAGTATTAAATATTCTTGCAGTATTAAATATTCTTGCAGTATTAAATATTCTTGCAGTATTAAATATTTAGCTATACCAGCTCCCTTTAAAGCTTGAGAAGAAACTCTTCATTAGATAACTATCTCTTATTTTAAATGTCAACCATTGTTGCCTTACTGTAAACAATACAAGAAGAATGATTTTACAAATATATTCCCCCTTCTCTCACAACAATATCAAGTGTATTACCAACCAAAAATTCAATATGTCTTTTTTGAGAGAGAGAGAGAGAGAGAGAGAGAGAGAGAGAGAGAGAGAGAGAGAGAGAGAGAGAGAGAGAGAGAGAGAGAGAGAGAGAGAGAGAGAGAGAGAGAGAGAGAGAGAGAGAGAGAGAGAGAGAGAGAGAGAGAGAGAGAGAGAGAGAGAGAGAAAGTACAAGAGTATTTTTCTAAATAAATTATTATATTGAAATACCAGTTCTAATACCATTAGTAATATATACCGAGCAATACGCTCCAACAACGACATGTATCATAGTTAATTTCTACTATAAGCGTAGGTTCATTATTAGTTCCCTAAGAGACTGCTGTCTTATATTTAATATATGTGTGAAGAGCACAACCTGAAGCTGAATGCTGTGATTTACAGACTCGTATATTTATTTATTTTCATTTTTAAATCAGATACACTATTTTTAATAAAGTTTTAAAATTATATATTTCATTTCCTTGATTGAAAAAGCTATAGTGTGATTTTAGCTAAGATATAATATTACAAGGACACTAAGTAGATAGAGAATGTACTTTCCGGAACGTAGAAATCAATCCTACTTGGCTACTTAGACGACAACAGATGGTAATTTTAACAATGATTAATGCAACGATAACATTTTAATTTAAGATTGGTATAGAAATTATAGCTATATTATCACACAACAATGATAGCTAAGATGTATTAAATTAAGAAGAACACAATGTAATAGGATAGTATTTACAATCCATATTCACTGGCAGTAGTGATTAAATGAAGTTCTCATTGTTACTGTTATAACGTCAAAGTAAATGAAATATGACTATTTTACAGTTCTGTAGTTACCCTTTCCTCGTAGCAAAGCAACTTCAGTGTCTGTCACCGAAGTAAAACTTCTGTGGACCTCGCAGAAGGTTGACAATTTAATCAAAGTTTAAACAGCTGACTACTACAGTCTTCTTGTCTAAAGCCACTCCCATGAGGGAGTGGAACTAATATCATGTGGGTTCCTTTCAGGTTGATGTTTCAAGTTCATATCACTTCAGAAGCTTAGATAATGTTCTGATATTATAATTCTAGTGAAAAATAAGTTATATGATACTAATTATCCTTATCAATCAAATCAAATAGTTTATTTCCATTGATCAATATGTACATTGAAATAGGAATTGTCAACACATACATATTAGTTATATATACAGTTTATAAGCAACATGTTGTAATTTTAGAATACTTTAGATTCATGTAACACTATTAACTGGGAAACAAGCTTGTCTGAAATAATAGTAGTTCGTTATTATAATATTATTAGGCTAGGGTCATGTTCTAAAAATTCTTGAATACAATGAAAAGGATTATCAATTAGCCATTTATACAAACTATTTTTAAATTGAGCATAAGGTATAGTCCGAGCTGACTGAGGAAGTTTATTGAAAAATTTAATTCCATTGACTTTGTAAGAATTTGAAGTTTTAGAAAGCCTATGCTTTGGAATGTCAATCATATTGTTGTAACGGGTATTGTGACTATGGATGTCTTGTCTAATATCTAAACTGTTCAAACTAGCTTTAGTGTAGAGTAATACTTGGAATATGTACAGGTTATAAACAGTGAGAATTTTTAATTTTTTGAAAAGAGGTCGAGAAGGATCTAAGGGACCAGCTCTACACAAGGTTCTAATAACCTTTTTTTGTAGTAATAAAATGTCATGTACATGACAAGAGTGGTCCCATATTAACAATCCATAAGAAATAATTCGTGTAAATTATTTGATTTGGAAACTTAGAAACATTTTGCCTGATAATTATTTAAGAACAGTGTATTTTAGTTTTTTTCAATCACACATAAGAAATGTGTGGTTGAAAAAAACTAAAATACACTGTTCTTAAATAATTATCAGGCAAAATGTTTCTAAGTTTCCAAATCAAATAATTTACACGACTTATTTTTTTACAAATTATATCAGTGTGTGTTTGCCAATTCAACTTATTGTCTAAATGAAAACCTAGTAATTTAACAGAATTAGCATCTTCATTTTTTTAAAGGCTTAAAATAATTTTCTCTGTCTTTTCTCTATTGCAGTGTAGTCTGTTGGACGAAAACCAATTAATAGCTCTATTATGTGAATCTATCATTAATGTATTGAGAACTTCTAAGTTTTTGTGTGAAGCCAGTAGAGTTACATCATCTGCATAAATAATAGATTGGGTGTTAAGGCATAATGGCAGATCATTTATCATGATTGTGAATAAGAAAGGCCCCAGGACAGAGCCCTGTGGAATATAATATAAGAGTGATAAATAAAGTGATTAGTAGTGACTTTAATAGCAATAAGAGTATTCTACAGCGTAAATAGGAGCAACATGTCAATTGTAGATTTGTTGTAGTTTCTCATCTGAACATACAAACAATTATTTAATTTAGTTACTAATAATTAACTCTTATAATTTTAAATAGACAAATTTAAATATTCAGTGCTATTAAAATATTGCATTCTTTACAATAACTAAGACTACTTTGATACTATCTGATTATTGATAGTACCAAGTAGTATCAATAATGCGACTTGATACTACAATAATACTTTTCGAATAATCATTGGGAATAAAATGTTAATTTCCTGTTATAAACTTACATTGAGTTGTTTTTTACCTGAATACATCTTGGATAGTAGTAATTTCCGCGTTCTATTGCATCATATTAATGTATTGAAGAGGCGTCCGAATGCCAAGGGCCGAGCGGTCTACACCATCAGGACTTTGTACCTGAATACATATTGGATAGTAGTAATTCCCGCGTTCTATTGCATCATACTAATGTATTGAAGAGGCGTCCGAATGCCAAGGGCCGAGCGGTCTACACCATCAGGACTTTCTACCTGAATACATCTTGGATAGTAGTAATTCCCGCGTTCTATTACATCATATTAATGTATTGAAGGAGGCGCCGGAATACCAAGGGCCGAGCGGTCTACACCTTCAGGACTTTGTACCTGAATACATATTGGATAGTAGTAATTCCTGCGTTCTATTGCATCATATTAATGTATTGAAGGAGGCGCCGGAATGCCAAGGGCCGAGCAGTCTACACCATCAGGACTTTGTACCTGAATACATATTGAATAGTAGTAATTCCCGCGTTCTATTACATCATATTAATGTATTGAAGGAGGCGCCGGAATACCAAGGGCCGAGCGGTCTACACCTTCAGGACTTTGTACCTGAATACATATTGAATAGTAGTAATTCCCGCGTTCTATTACATCATATTAATGTATTGAAGGAGGCGCCGGAATACCAAGGGCCGAGCGGTCTACACCATCAGGACTTTGTACCTGAATACATATTGAATAGTAGTAATTCCCGCGTTCTATTGCATCATATTAATGTATTGAAGGAGGCGCCGGAATGCCAAGGGCCGAGCAGTCTACACCATCAGGACTTTGTACCTTAGTTGGATGTAGTGCAGGATCGAACTGCCGGGACTGAAGTCACGTTAACCTAGTACTATGCTGGTTCTCCCCCTACCTGGTCTGTTAGGTTCCCTCACAGATTGAACTGCCGGGACTGAAGTCACGTTAACCCAGTACTATGCTGGTTCTCCCCCTACCTGGTCTGATAGGTTCCCTCACAGATCGAACTGCCGGGACTGAAGTCACGTTAACCCAGTACTATGCTGGTTCTCCCCCTACTTGGTCTGATAGGTTCCCTTACAGATCGAACTGCCGGGACTGAAGTCACGTTAACCCAGTACTATGCTGGTTCTCCCCCTACCTGGTCTGATAGGTTCCCTCACAGATCGAACTGCCGGGACTGAAGTCACGTTAACCTAGTACTATGCTGGTTCTCCCCCTACCTGGTCTGATAGGTTCCCTCACAGATTGAACTGCCGGGACTGAAGTGACGTTAACCTAGTACTATGCTGGTTCTCCCCCTACTTGGTCTGATAGGTTCCCTCACAGATCGAACTGCCGGGACTGAAGTCACGTTAACCTAGTACTTTGCTGGTTCTCCCCCTACCTGGTCTGATAGGTTCCCTCACAGATCGAACTGCCGGGACTGAAGTGACGTTAACCTAGTACTGTGCTGGTTCTCCCTCTACCTGGTCTGATAGGTTCCCTCACAGATCGAACTGCCAGGACTGAAGTCACGTTAACCTAGTACTATGCTGGTTCTCCCCCTACCTGGTCTGATAGGTTCCCTCACAGATTGAACTGCCGGGACTGAAGTCACGTTAACCTAGTACTATGCTGGTTCTCCCCCTACTTGGTCTGATAGGTTCTCTCACATATTAATAGTCTATTGGGAATAGGGAAATTAAGGTTAAGGGTCGGCCTCTTATTAGAAAAAAAAATGTGGTACATAATGGTATATTTACATGGACTCCACATGTATTACAACTACAACAATGAATCGCTATAAAGCTGAGGTTATTGTACTCACCCACTCACTTACATAAATGTTTACTGACTTTCAAGTGTCATTATTTTTTTTAATTTGTACCTTAAGTGTCTAAAAAAATTCAAATACTGTCTTAAATTTGGGGAGAAATCCTTAAATCTGTCCTGAATGGTGAAAATTGGGGGTAATGGCCCCCTCTTGCATGCTAGTTTATGTTTTCATTGTACTATCTTTGTTTAGAACCACTTGAGTGTGCTTGACGCTCGAACTCGCAAGGACATCCAAGTTGACCTTAGGTGTCTGGCTACCTATGTACCTAAAAGATTTATATCCTAACCATATTCTCGTTAGATATAAACAGTGCATATAACGTCATTATTGAACCTATTTAACTAATGTATCGTTTAATATCCAAACAATGACCGATGGAGTGATGTAAGCTTTCTTCGATAGCTACTAATGAAAAACTTTCATATTTAATATAAAAGTGTATTTACTAAATGTGTTATATATCTTTGTTACTGACACTAATTATTCCCAAGTAATTTTTTTTTAATCCCACAACGTTATGGGTTTGTACTTTTAGATTAGTTTTATATATAAAACATCCTTTCAAAAGTTTTCAAGCAGTGCTCAGGTTTATTGAAAGATAACTTTCAAGCTAAATAAAGTTTGATACGCAGTAGATATTGACCTTTTGATTTATTAAAGGCAGTTCAAAGTGGTGGGATGGACAGCAGAGTTTGATCTCCAAGGGCTCCACTAACCAGCCCTATCATTACGACTTGACTGGACACAAAACCAAGTTTATTTATAACAGGATCAATACATTTTTTTATAAAATTTATCATTCTATTACAAATGAGGTTATTATTTGATATTTTATTGATTCTAAATTTTACTCTCTAATAAAATATTATTTTAAATAATAACATTGCACACCACCCTACTCACTATTATAATTTTTTACTATAACGAATACCATTACTGCTACATTCTTTAGTTATCTTAATTATATACTGTGATGCCGTAGTTTAATCACTATATGGGAGTTTCTACTCGCGATGTCAGGAGAGCAAGACACTCGCGTATGCCTCAATTACGACTTTGAAGATACAGTAATTATAATTTCCAAGCATTGTAACATTAGTTTATGTTTGTGCTGTATTATACAAAATGAAATAAAGACTATACATTTCTACAGAAACTCATTTATATTTCAACTATAAAACTTTATAATTATTGAATGATACAATTGTTGTGTTTATTAAACATGCGTTAGCAATTCATCAACTGTCATCGCTTAACTAATAATGTCGCAGTCACCCAATACTACTAGTACAATACCACTGTACGTGTATGGGTGGTTGGGTGAGTCAATGCCACAGTACGTGTATGGGTGGGCGGGTGGATCAATGCCACAGTACGTGTATGGGTGGGCGGGTGGGTTTGTACCATGTGCCGCTCATTCATTAATTTTAGTTGGGACATCAGCGGCAGTCTTGTAGTGTAGATAGGTTAGGAAATAGGGAGTAGGTTATTAGGCAATTGACAGTGATTTGGGAGCTGTTTGGTAAACTTGGAGCTGAGGTATAAATAGAGAAGCCTGGGGCTGGCTGAGGAGAGTCGGGTGGAGGTCGAAGGTGGTCGAAGGACTGCCCGGTGCTGCTGCCGGAAGATTTGACAGTCGACTCCAGGAGAGTGGCTGCCAGGGATTAAGTTGTGTCCATACCTCACTCTCCTTGACCTAATGCTTTGAAGAGTCCGTCTATGGGGTCAGGTTGGTGACTATCTTAGAAAGTCTGTATTAATCACTTGTCAGGCCACCGTTGATTAATATTCCTAGGCGTAGTGTTGTATTTGTTAGGTGTTTAATACCTAATATTTAAACATATTAGGTTTAAATATTAGGTGGTATTTTTAATACCAAAACACGTTTCGTGTAATCCACTCTTATTGGGTTTGAAACAGTACTTATGTGCACCGTCTATAGGTAGATAGTGGAAATAAACTTTTCTCAGCTTGATTATAGTATATCCCAACCTAAAGACACACACAATGAAACTTAATCCTTGGTTCATTGTCACTGTCAACAGCTCTTAGTGTTTCATCTGTATGTCTTATGTTCTATTCTATTAAAAAACTGTTATTATGCAATGAGTATAAAAACAAAACTCATAAAAATAATCAATCTTTGAACTGTAATGGTAGTAGGCTTAAAACTTAAAAATCTAATTGTAATGATCATCAAAGTCAATATATTGGCCAAACCAGCCTCTTTTCAAAACCAGATACAACGAAAAGTATTAGTAATCTCTCAAAAAATCTACATATACCATAAAAATAATTATATTACATTAATTACCTTTGTCAACAGTCCCAAATTTGTCGTGGTTGTTACAATCATTTCGGAATTAAAATGGAATCGCCAGACATAATATGCTAAAAAACTTCATAAAATATACTACAAATTTCATCGATTCGTTTTGGGTTTGTGAATTTTATAGAGTTTTTGGCATATTGTGTATGAAATGGCATTTTAATGCCAAAACGGTCGTAACCACCACGACAAGGAGCTTGGGGCTGTTGACAAAGGCAATTAATTTAATATAGTCATAAAACAGAACAGGTGCTAAGTAAACAGATTTGAATGAAAGTGGCTCCAGACATACTTATTATAATTTAGAAAATAATTTTGAAATTTGCAAAATTAATAAAAAAAAACAACATCATGTCAACCCTAGAACATCTAGAAATTCATAAAACGGCACAATACAACTATATTTACTGTTGAATGATAAAACACATTGAAAAAAAATATATACTATATCTTCAAGATTTGACGCACATATACCACAGTATGTAGGAATTTTGTAAATTTTGTATTATATATATATTTTGTTGCTAAGTAATAATTTTTATTTATTACTCTTCAAATTAATTAATGTATTTATTTGCAAAGTTTATTTTATAAATTGAATAGCATTGTATTTAATGACGATTTACACACATTTTCATACACTTTTATATCATAATTATTCAGCCTGGTGATGACTTAGGAAAGTTGAAATGTGCATTGCAAAATAAACTACTTAAAGATGTAATATTGCAATAGTTTGAATACATTGTTATGTTATACGCTACCTTTCCCTCAGGATTATAGTAGTAGCTATCGCTGTATGTGCTTCATAGCAATCTCCTTTCGTCTCACTTTATTTCCCCACATGCCTCTATTAGCAAATATATGTCCTTAAATATATCACTTAAAGGATAAATATTTATTTACTTATCCATATCCTCCAAAAAAATACAAGTTACAAGAATCAAATGTTAAAGAACTGATAGACGAAATATAGTTGTATATAAATAACTGAATAGATTCATAGCAATTTATTGTCAAAAATGTTAAATTACTGAGTAGTTAGAACATTGAACTCACTGTAATTTAGCGAGTAAGTTGGTCTTGAATGGTATAATAGAGGCCAATTAAAGTTTGTATTGAAAGAAACTTATTAGGTTGCTAAAGTTTCTAAATATATTTTTTAATGAATTAAAATATTAGTTGGTCACTAAATGCACAGTTAATTTATTTATAGCCTTTATACTTCGATAATTAGTCTCCATTCATACTTTTAAAAAAACTGTTTGTTTCTAAAGAAATGAAAAATGACTTTATTTAGAGGTGAAGTTAAGACTATAGAGTCCCCTCTACTCTTAGCCCTAGATAAATAAATATAATTTGAGATAGGTATCATAAAATTATATTAAACTCTACGAAATGCAATATAAAACTATATTATATAAAAATAAACAAAAATGAAGATACTTAACTAAGGTTTCTAATATGTACAGAAACTAATGTAAGATGAAGGGTCGTAAATGTAATAAATCACAGACAATAAATACAGATATTAAAAATTCAATTGAGTTTGCATTAAGTTGAATCAAAAAGGAAAGTCAAAATCAAATTATATAGCATCGGTGTCAAACCAGATCTTAAAAGTAAAATAATATTTTTAAATAATTTCAATTCTCCACCCCCCTCCCCTTCTGAAGTATATACCACCCATAGAAATTCATTCTGTACTACTGCTCAGGCATTCTCAAATTTATCCACCTTCCTATCTGATTAACACTAGAGCACTTCTCTGTCCTCGGTATTGATTGGCCATAATTCTTCAAATCTATTACATGGATGTTACTAAATGAATATCTACACAGGTAATACTGTTCTGTTTAAAAAATGTCACACCACAAAAACTAAAATAGTTAGACATCAGCTTCTGGAAATCGCAATATATTTTTGCACTCATAATCTATCGAAGCAAATAGTGTTATGGTAGAGCTCTTATGTTCTTAAACATTTTTTCCTAACTAAATTATATTATTTGTCACACTAACGTTATTAATAACTTAATTAACATATTTCGGTCCCTTAAACAACAATAATTATTTAACATCAATAATTAGACCTGGCTACTACGTAACAGTCATTTGTCACACTAACGTTATTAATAACTTAATTAACATATTTCGGTCCCTTAAACAACAATACTTATTTAACATCAATAATTAGACCTGGCTACTACGTAACGGTCATTTGTCACACTAACGTTATTAATAACTTAATTAACATATTTCGGTCCCTTAAACAACAATACTTATTTAACATCCATAATTAGACCTGGTTACTACGTAACGGTCATTTGTCACACTAACGTTATTAATAACTTAATTAACATATTTCGGTCCCTTAAACAACAATACTTATTTAACATCCATAATTAGACCTGGCTACTACGTAACGGTCATTTGTCACACTAACGTTATTAATAACTTAATTAACATATTTCGGTCCCTTAAACAACAATACTTATTTAACATCCATAATTAGACCTGGCTACTACGTAACGGTCATTTGTCACACTAACGTTATTAATAACTTAATTAACATATTTCGGTCCCTTAAACAACAATACTTATTTAACATCCATAATTAGACCTGGCTACTACGTAATGGTCATTTGTCACACTAACGTTATTAATAACTTAATTAACATATTTCGGTCCCTTAAACAACAATACTTATTTAACATCCATAATTAGACCTGGTTACTACGTAACGGTCATTTGTCACACTAACGTTATTAATAACTTAATTAACATATTTCGGTCCCTTAAACAACAATACTTATTTAACATCCATAATTAGACCTGGCTACTACGTAACAGTCATTTGTCACACTAACGTTATTAATAACTTAATTAACATATTTCGGTCCCTTAAACAACAATACTTATTTAACATCCATAATTAGACCTGGCTACTACGTAACAGTCATTTGTCACACTATCATTATTAATAAATAAATTAACATATTTCGGTCCCTTAAACAACAATACTTATTTAACATCCATAATTAGACCTGGCTACTACGTAACAGTTATTTGTCACACTCACGTTATTAATAACTTAATTAACATATTTCGGTCCCTTAAACAACAATACTTATTTAACATCCATAATTAGACCTGGCTACTACGTAACAGTTATTTGTCACACTCACGTTATTAATAACTTAATTAACATATTTCGGTCCCTTAAACAACAATACTTATTTAACATCCATAATTAGACCTGGCTACTACGTAACAGTTATTTGTCACACTAACGTTATTAATAACTTAATTAACATATTTCGGTCCCTTAAACAACAATACTTATTTAACATCCATAATTAGACCTGGCTACTACGTAACAGTTATTTGTCACACTAACGTTATTAATAACTTAATTAACATATTTCGGTCCCTTAAACAACAATACTTATTTAACATCCATAATTAGACCTGGCTACTACGTAACAGTTATTTGTCACACTAACGTTATTAATAACTTAATTAACATATTTCGGTCCCTTAAACAACAATACTTATCTAACATCCATAATTAGACCTGGCTACTACGTAACAGTTATTTGTCACACTCACGTTATTAATAACTTAATTAACATATTTCGGTCCCTTAAACAACAATACTTATTTAACATCCATAATTAGACCTGGCTACTACGTAACAGTCATTTGTCACACTAACGTTATTAATAACTTAATTAACATATTTCGGTCCCTTAAACAACAATACTTATTTAACATCCATAATTAGACCTGGCTACTACGTAACAGTTATTTGTCACACTCACGTTATTAATAACTTAATTAACATATTTCGGTCCCTTAAACAACAATACTTATTTAACATCCATAATTAGACCTGGCTACTACGTAACAGTTATTTGTCACACTCACGTTATTAATAACTTAATTAACATATCTCGGTCCCTTAAACAACAATACTTATTTAACATCCATAATTAGACCTGGTTACTACGTAACAGTCATTTGTCACACTAACGTTATTAATAACTTAATTAACATATTTCGGTCCCTTAAACAACAATACTTATTTATACTCTGATTATCGAAAGAAAGTGACTGGCGGAGCGGCCGCGCGGCGACCGAGTTTAAGTACAAACATTCTATTTCACAACCTTGTGGAAACGTAAAACAGAAAGTTATAAATTTCCAATAAACGGTGTTTAAGTAGTCAGTTAAGCACGTTTTCAGCACATGTTTTAAATATTTTGTATCTTATTCCGACGAATTAATATTTGTAGTTATATTTTTTTAAACACGAATTGGAATTAAAATTTTTGCATTTGCCATGTTCGATGTAGAATAACTGTGATTAGAAGCATCAGAAAAATATTTCTTGTAGAGAATTACTAGTCGACATTCTTAGGAACAACATATTAAAAACTGAGATCCCCACGAATACAATTAACGGCGTTATTAATTTTTTTTCCAAATGTACTGTTAACTCTGTTAATAATATTTATTTAAATTTAGTTTTTCCTCTATATGCATAACATAATTTTAATCATCAATACAAACTTCTATGCAACCTTAAATTTCACTAAATATACCTGTAATCAATTAATATAGAAAAATTAGTACAAACCTGGTGCAGCGGTCCGCTATCCAGTCAAAGTACAGTAACAGCCCAAAAACAGTGGCGCATCTCCTTCAGGCTCACATTGCGTCCTTCAAAACCACAAGTCACCAAACTTTCGTAAGTATTAATAGAGATAATAAAACACTATTTGACTGTATTTACAAATAAAAAGAAATAGTATATTTCTTGATAATAATAATAATATCGATAAATGACTAATATATACAGCACTCAAGTGATAAATAAAAAACACACAAATACACTGTTGAACACTACAGTTGTGAGTTAGTACTCTTCAAACACTAGTTCCCTGATACCTTCCATTGGGTCGTCGCCATTATTAGAATCTTCTGAACAGGAATCTTCCTCGGAGCTGCTGCTTTCTCCCAAAGATATAATCATTTCCTCAACAGCTTCTTCCATTACTCCTTCGTTTTTCCATGCATCGACAATGACCTGTTTTGTGTGGTTCACTACTTGTTTCCACCTCTCAGCACTTATGCGATGAATTCCTTCTTTAGTGAGCCGTTCAACTTCAGCAACAGTAAACCTTTTGTTGTTTTCTGCAACATACCCTTTAACTTGAGCCCATATAAGCTCAATCGCATTAAAATGACAATGGTAAGGTGGTAAACGTATCACTTTGTGACCCCTGCTCTCGATCAATTCATCTACATAATATCTTTTGTTCTGGGATTTGTGCAGTTTCACTAACTCCAAAAGTTCACATTTTTTTTAACTCGGCTGTAGCTTGAACATTTTTTCTATGTAGCCATTCAATGATGTCAGCTTTATTATTTTTGGTTGTAGGAGCTTTATCAATTTGCTTCGAATGGTACGGAGCATTGTCCATGACTATTAATGAAGGCTCTTCTAGGTTATTTAGCATAGTTTCAGAACACCAATTGTAGAACTTGTCGTGGTCCATATCTTCATGGTAGTCACCAGTTTTTTTGGATTTAAATAGTAAGAGGGAATTTTCAACAAACCCCTTTGAAGAACCTGCATGACATAATATCAACCGCTCACCTTTTCCTACAGGCGTTGCCATTGTCCCCTGCAGTGACTCATCAGTCCATCCTTCTTTCAAACAATGCCCAGCATTGACCCAAGTCTCATCTAGCCAAATTATACTATCGAAATTCTCGTCTTTTATTTGGCGAAGAAAACTGCATCTCCAGGCAGCGATGTCACTTCTCTCCATAATCACTTTTCTACCCGAAAATTTTCTCCACATAAACCCTAATTCTGTTAATATCTTTCTAAGTGAAGACAGACAGCCGTGAAACAGATCTTCATTTCTCAACGATAAAAATAGTTTTTCAAGGTCGGATATTCTTTTCTAATGTAGTATTGATACACGTGTCTTCGTACAGCGTCTTCCTGAAATACATCAAGTTTTGTTACAGTTTTCTCCCGTTTCCTCTCTTTTCCTGGAGTTGAAAGTTGACTATTATTTTCATTTTGTAATACTTTTACGTGTTTTTCCTTGCAAACTCGCACAACTGTATTTTTATGTATTTTAAGTGCATCTGCAGTTCGCTGTATTGAATTATTAACTGTAATCAAAGGACCTTGATTCGCTTTTTCTCTGTCAAAATACTCCCGCACTTTGCACACAATTTCTCTCGACTGTCCTTTCATAGGTACGCCTCGGCCCGAAATATTTCGTTTCTTTGGCGTTCGAGTCCTAGGTCTTCCTCTACTTTTCCTTGGTTCATTCTCGTTACGTTGCTCCATTCTCAAACACTAAAGTTTATTTTCACAAAATAACTTTAAAACAGGTTCAATTACAATTAAAATACCAACTCAAAGCATTCTATCACTTATATTGAAGAATAATGATAACACACCCACGAACATCACTCAGTCACCGCATCTACTAAACTAAAAGCAAGAAATTTCCCCCAGCCATATGGTAGGTATAACGGTTCAATTTTCGTGGAAGAGGGTGTTATTTTTGTACAGGAAAGGCCGAGACGCTGGGGTTGGCGATGGCCGTGGCGGTGGTGCGCGCGAACAAAATGGGCACACTAGGTCCTGACTGTACCTCCGCCGTAGAACGCCGCGCACTGCTCTCAAAGAAACTCAATTCATATATTAATCCATTTCAGTGATCCTTTATTATAAAAAGTGCAAGTTCTAAATGAGTTATAAATAATGTTATTCAAAGAAAATGTCACGCGAAGCTCATTCATGAACGACTTTAAATAACAGAGTTTACAGTACATTTGGAGAAAATTAATAACGTCGTTAATTGTATTCGTAGGGATCTCAGTTTTTAATATGTTGTTCCTAAGAATGTCGACTAGTAATTCTCTACAAGAAATATTTTTCTGATGCTTCTAATCACAGTTATTCTACATCGAAAATGGCAAATGCAAAAATTTTAATTCCAATTCGTGTTTAAAAAAATATAACTACAAATATTAATTAATCGGAATAAGATACAAAATGTTTAAAACATGTGCTGAAAACGTACTTAACTGACTATTTAAACACCGTTTATTGGAAATTTATAACTTTCTTTTTTACGTTTCTACAAGGTTGTGAAATAGAATGTTTGTACTTAAACTTGGTCGCCGCGCGGCCGCTCCGCCAGTCACTTTCTTTCGATAATCAGAGTATAACATCCATAATTAGACCTGGCTACTACGTAACAGTCATTTGTCACACTAACGTTATTAATAACTTAATTAACATATTTCGGTCCCTTAAACAACAATACTTATTTAACATCCATAATTAGACCTGGCTACTACGTAACAGTTATTTGTCACACTCACGTTATTAATAACTTAATTAACATATCTCGGTCCCTTAAACAACAATACTTATTTAACATCCATAATTAGACCTGGCTACTACGTAACAGTCATTTGTCACACTAACGTTATTAATAACTTAATTAACATATTTCGGTCCCTTAAACAACAATACTTATTTAACATCCATAATTAGACCTGGCTACTACGTAATGGTCATTTGTCACACTAACGTTATTAATAACTTAATTAACATATTTCGGTCCCTTAAACAACAATACTTATTTAACATCCATAATTAGACCTGGCTACTACGTAACAGTCATTTGTCACACTAACGTTATTAATAACTTAATTAACATATTTCAGTCCCTTAAACAACAATACTTAGTTAACATCCATAATTAGACCTGGCTACTACGTAACAGTCATTTGTCACACTAACGTTATTAATAACTTAATTAACATATTTCAGTCCCTTAAACAACAATACTTATTTAACATCCATAATTAGACCTGGCTACTACGTAACAGTCATTTGTCACACTATCGTTATTAATAACTTAATTAACATATTTCGGTCCCTTAAACAACAATACTTATTTAACATCCATAATTAGACCTGGCTACTACGTAACAGTCATTTGTCACACTATCGTTATTAATAACTTAATTAACATATTTCGGTCCCTTTAACAACAATACTTATTTAACATCCATAATTAGACCTGGCTACTACGTAACAATCATTTGTCACACTATCGTTATTAATAACTTAATTAACATATTTCGGTCCCTTTAACAACAATACTTATTTAACATCCATAATTAGACCTGGCTACTACGTAACAGTCATTTGTCACACTAACGTTATTAATAACTTAATTAACATATTTCGGTCCCTTAAACAACAATACTTATTTAACATCCATAATTAGACCTGGTTACTACGTAACGGTCATTTGATTTGTCAATAAATACATTTCGATGTCAAGTAGTTTCTAATTAGGTTATTTCAGATGATCAAAGACTACGTATCTCGAGGTGAGGGTGAGGGGAGAGTTTCACTTCGGGGGTTGATATGAATGACGTACTGATATATATTGAATAACAAAGGCCTTGTCTAAACCTCAATGTCTCAAATACCTCATATGGTCTTTCAAACCCTGTTGAGCCCGTTATTACCACACTAAATACAGCCTAACTATTCAATTGAATACGCCACATCGCCTCATTTTTCATTTAAGGTTATTATATAATATTTAAACATTTCAAATTATATTCACTTCACTTTTTGTTTCTTAATATTTAATTAACTACTCACAATATTTAACGACCTTAAACAATAATAATCTTAACGGCTATATATTAAATATTGAACAAATTCAAACAACATTGAATAAATACATATACCTGAAATTTAAAAGAATATAAATGTGTTAGTGATGAATCAATGGAGGGTAGGACGAATGAATTAATTATTAAAATGGTGAAGTTAGGTCTGTAAAGTCCTCTCTAGCACTTAACCCCTAATCAGTAGGATAGTGCTATTAATAAAATAAATTAAATAAAAATTAAAGAAAAGGAACTCGAGGAATTTTAATTGGCAAGGGATAATGTTAGCATGACAGTTCGTGATTGATCAGTGTGATTGTTTAGTTGTTTTTACTGTCATAATTAATTTCCAGACTGACTTTCGTGCTGAAGTGAATCAAGTGAATGAATATAATTGAGTGTATTAATTACGTTGTGTAAATTTGAATGAATCTCTAGATGTAAGTTATTGTATGAATGTGAGTTTTAATATACGTTAAAATAATACATGAAATTACAATGTATTATTTTAACGTACGTTAAAATTTTCTACGTTAATTAGGAGACCTAGAAAATTTTAATTCAATGCATTGTTCACTAAAATAAAATATTTATTTATTTTAATTAAAATAAACGCTTATGGATGTTGTATGCACGTGCTGTTCGGCCGGGAGAACGGTCTGCTTCCACTGTCAACACTCGGTGCGTGTGTTATCTAACTGTACACGGGGTTTTTATGTAAGTGTGGTAGTAGTGGCAACAGTGTAGGTGAGGGTTGTATCTCCATGCTTGCATTGACATAGCCTGACTTAGTTTTTATTGTTATGTCTTTTGAAAGTGACATATCTGCGTGAACTTACGGGTCATCACTTTAATATGCTTTGGTTAAAGAGGTGACTTTAAAATAATACATGATACTTAAAACGTATAAATGTTCTATTTAAAGCACTTAGGAGAAATACTTAATATGATAGTTCTTCCTGTCTAAAGATGAAAGTGGGGCAGTTGAGTAGTTCAAGTGTATCTTATACGTGATGGGGTTCATAGAATACTGAATAATTCATATCAGATCTGACCTACTGAGCAGCAGTTATTTCGATTACGGTCAATCCCGACTCTTCCAAGGTAGTTAAAAATTAAGAAACCCATTTTTATTAAACATTTTGAACCGTGTTTTATCAAATTTATTAAAACTATTGATTAGCTTTACTTTTTCTTAGATACAAAAAAACCACCCCCTACATCACTTTTAAGCCTCTCAAATCACGGGGAAATCAAATAAAAAAATTTAAAATAAAAATTAAAAGGAGCCTCAAAATAAATCAAGGGAAAAACCCAAAATTATAATTAATTTTTATTTTTTTAGGTAAAACCATCTATTTTCCTGGATACTAAAAATATAATTAGTATAAAAACTGTTAGGTCACATTATAATAAAGAGAAAACCCCTAAAAAAATATAATTAATGAATTTTTTAACTAACTGTTACCGTTTAATCAAGCGTAACTAAATAATAAATTAATTTTAAATAACAAATTTTTTTTTGGTCCAGCCTTCATAATTCCGCAAACCTAAAATTTTAAATTAATGTAATAAATGTTGGGGGACTCATTTCAAGCAAACCTAAAATAAATAATTTAATGTAAAAACTAACTGTTGGTAAAGATTATTAATACATGAAAACTAAAAAAAATAAAATTTTAATTTAAAAGCTAATTTAGGTCCCTCTAAAATAAAGCAAACCTAAAAAAATTTTTAAAAATGATAACTAATTTTAGGCCCCAGCATTTTTCAATACGCAAAACCTCAAATAAAAAATTAATTATTAACTAACTTTTTACCCAATTTTTCAATCACTCAAAACCAAAAAAAAATTTAAGATAAAAACGTTTTTCCCGAAAATCAATACGGGGTTAACCTAAAAAATAAATTTTAATGAAAATTAAAAACTGTTAGGCCCAGCCTTTCATAATCAAGCGTAAAAATAATAAAATTTTAATGTATAACAACTGTTTTATCCACATCTCTTTTAATAGCGATAACCTCAAATAATTATAATTAATGTATAATAATTTTAAAAGGCCCAAAAAACTCATAATCACAAAAACCCAAATAATATAAAAAAAATTTAAAACTTTGGGTAAACCCCCATCCAATAATAAAAAAAACTAAATAATATAATTTAATTTAAAAAACTAACTGTTGGGTAGATTTCATAATCCCCAGAAACCTAAATAAAAAATTTTAATTAAACAAACGTTAAAAAAAAAATTATTTAAAAGATAAAAAAAAAAATTTTTGGGTTCCGGGGGGCCAGCCCCATTAATTTCACAGAGATAACCTCAAATAATATTTTAATTGTTAACTAATTTGGTCCAGCCTTTTATAAAATCACAGGTTTAACCTAATTAATATAATTAATGTTAACTTAAAATTTTTTGGAGCCCTAAAATTAAGCTTTTAATCAAAAATTTAATGAAACTCTGTTAAGGCAGCCTCTCTCAATCAAGCAATAACCTCAAATAATATAATTTAATTTTAAAAACTAATGTTGGTAAAACCATCTCTTTAATCACCAAAAACCTCAAATAATATAATTAATGTATAACTCTTTTAGGTCCAGCCCTCAAATCACAGCAATAACCTAAAAATAATAAATTAAGTATAACAACTTTTTGGTCCAGCCATCTCATCAAACAGCAGATAACCCAAATAATTAATTTAATGTTAACAACTTTTGGGCCCACCCATCCAAAAACACAGCGATAACCCAAATAATTTTTTTTAATGTAAAAATAACTTTAGTCCACCTCTCTAACACAGCGATAACCTCAAATAATATAATTAATGTATAACTAACTTTTAGGCCCAGCCACTCTTTAACCCACAGCAAACCCAAATAATATAATTAAGTAAAACTAACTTTAGTCCCCCATCCATAAATCACACAGATCCTAAAATAATAAATTAATGATAACAAACTGTTTGGCCCACCATCTCATAATCACAGCAAAACCCAAATAATATAATTAATGTAAAAAAAACTGTTGGTCCAGCCATCTCATATACACAAAACCTAAATAATAAAAATTAATGTATAACTAACTGTTGGTCACCCATCCAAATCAAGATAACCCAAATAAAAATAATTTAATAACTGTTGGGTCCACCCCATCTCATAATCACAGCAATCCTAAAATAATTAATTAAGTATAAAACTGTTATCCCCATCTCATAATCACAGAGAAACCTCAAAAAATATAATTAATGTAAACTAACTTTAGGCCAGCCATTCATCATCACAGCAAAACCTCAAAAAATATAATTAATGTTAACAAAACTTTGGGTCCAGCCATCCACAAACAGCAAAAACCTCAAAAAATAAAATTTAAATGTAAAAATAATGTTAGGTCCAGCCATCTCATAAATAAAAGCGGAAACCTCAAAAAATAAAAAATGTATAACTCACCCCCAACCCCCAAAACCACAATAACCCAAAATAAAAATTAATAACAACTTTACCCCCCCTAAAACCCCCCCAAAAAATTTAAAAGTTCCCCCCCCAAACCCCCCAAAAAATTTTAAATTAAACAAGAGTCCCCATCCCCCCCCCAAAATTTAATTTGTATCAACCCCCCCCTTTTCCCCCAACACCCCCCCCCCCCCCCAAAAAAAAAGATAACCCCTAATTTTAACCACCACCATCAACACACAGTAACTCTTTAATTAAGAAAACAATTTGTCCCCCTCACAACCACGTAACCCAAAATTTTTTAATTTTTGTTTCTTTTAATTTTTTTTTTTCAAAAAAATTTTTTTTTTGTATTAACTGTTAGGTCCACCTTCTCTTTAATCAAAAGGATAACCTCAAATAATAAAATTTAATTTAAACAAACTTTAGGTCCCCCATTCTTTAATCACAGCAAAACTCAAATATATAATTAATGTATAACAAAAATGTTAGGTCCAGCCTCTCATAATCACAGCAAAACCTCAAATAATTAATTAAGTATAAAAACTTTAGGCCCACCCATCCATAACCAGCAAAAACCTAAAATAATATAATTAAAAGTATAACTAACGTTTTTCCAGCCATTCATAATAAGCAAACCCAAAAAATATAATTAATGTATAACTCTGTTAGGTCCACCCCATCTCTAATCACAGGAAAACCCTCAAATAATTTAATTTAATGTATAACTAACTGTTAGGTCCACCATCCAAAATAAAGCAAAAACCCTCAAAAAATTTTAAATTTAAATTTAAAAACAACTTTAGGTCCCCATCTCAAAATCAAGAAAAACCTCAAATAAATAATTAATTGTATAACTAATTTAGGTCCAGATCTCACTAATCACAGCAAACATCAAATAATATACATTAATGTATAACTAACTGTTAGGGTACAGCCATCTCATTAATCACAGTAGATACCTAAATAATATAATTAATTTACAAGCTAACTGTTAGGTCCAGCCTTCTCATTAATCACAGCTAGTATAACCTCAAATAATATAAGTATTGTATAACTAACTGTTAGGTCCAGCCATCTCATTCAATCACAGCAGATAACCTGCGAAATATATAATTAATGTATAACTAAAGGTTAGGTCAGCCATCGCATCATCACAGCAGATGAACTTCAAATAATATAATTAATGTATAACTAACTGTTAGGTCCAGCCATCTCATCAATCACAGCAGAGTAACCTCAAATATATAATTAATGTATAACTAACTGTTAGGTCCAGCCATCTCATCAATCACAGCAGATAACCTCAAATAATATAATTAATGTATAACTAACTGTTAGGTCCAGCCATCTCATCAATCACAGCAGATAACCTCAAATAATATAATTAATGTATAACTAACTGTTAGGTCCAGCCATCTCATCAATCACAGCAGATAACCTCAAATAATATAATTAATGTATAACTAACTGTTAGGTCCAGCCATCTCATCAATCACAGCAGATAACCTCAAATAATATAATTAATGTATAACTAACTGTTAGGTCCAGCCATCTCATCAATCACAGCAGATTACCTCAAATAATATAATTAATGTATAACTAACTGTTAGGTCCAGCCATCTCATCAATCACAGCGGATAACCTCAAATAATATAATTAATGTATAACTAACTGTTAGGTCCAGCCATCTCATCAATCACAGCAGATAACCTCAAATAATATAATTAATTTACAGCTAACTGTTAGGTCCAGCCATCTCATCAATCACAGCAGATAACCTCAAATAATATAATTAATGTATAACTAACTGTTAGGTCCAGCCATCTCATCAATCACAGCAGATAACCTCAAATAATATAATTAATGTATAACTAACTGTTAGGTCCAGCCATCTCATCAATCACAGCAGATAACCTCAAATAATATAATTAATGTATAACTAACTGTTAGGTCCAGCCATCTCATCAATCACAGCAGATAACCTCAAATAATATAATTAATGTATAACTAACTGTTAGGTCCAGCATCTCATCAATCACAGCAGATAACCTCAAATAATATAATTAATGTATAACTAACTGTTAGGTCCAGCCATCTCATCAATCACAGCAGATAACCTCAAATAATATAATTAATGTATAACTAACTGTTAGGTCCAGCCATCTCATCAATCACAGCAGATAACCTCAAATAATATAATTAATGTATAACTAACTGTTAGGTCCAGCCATCTCATCAATCACAGCAGATAACCTCAAATAATATAATTAATGTATAACTAACTGTTAGGTCCAGCCATCTCATCAATCAGCAGATAACCTCAAATAATATAATTAATGTATAACTAACTGTTAGGTCCAGCCCCATTCTCATCAATCACAGCAAACCTCAAATAATATAATTAATGTATAACTAACTGTTAGGTCCAGCCATCTCATCAATCACAGCAGATAACCTAAATTAATATAATTAATGTATAACTAACTGTTAGGTCCAGCCATCTCATCAATCACAGCAGATAACCCTCAAATAATATAATTAATGTATAACTAACTGTTAGGTCCAGCCATCTCATCAATCACAGCAGATAACCTCAAATAATATAATGAATGTATAACTAACTCTTAGGTCCAGCCATCTCATCAATCACAGCAGATAACCTCAAATAATATAATTAATGTATAACTAACTGTTAGGTCCAGCCATCTCATCAATCACAGCAGATAACGTCAAATAATATAATTAATGTATAACTAACTGTTAGGTCCAGCCATCTCATCAATCACAGCGGATAACCTCAAATAATATAATTAATGTATAACTAACTGTTAGGTCCAGCCATCTCATCAATCAGCAGATAACCACAAATAATATAATTAATGTATAACTAACTGTTAGGTCCAGCCATCTCATCAATCACAGCAGATAACCTCAAATAATATAATTAATGTATAACTAACTGTTAGGTCCAGCCATCTCATCAATCACAGCAATAACCTCAAATAATATAATTAATGTATAACTAACTGTTAGGTCCAGCCATCTCATCAATCACAGCAGATAACCTCAAATAATATAATTAATGTATAACTAACTGTTAGGTCCAGCCATCTCATTCAATCACAGCAAAACCTCAAATAATATAATTAATGTATAACTAACTGTTAGGTCCAGATCTATTAATCAAGAGAATAACGTAAAAATAAAAATAAATTAATGTATTAACTACTTAAAACTGTTTAGGAGCCAGAAATTTAATTTCAAGCATGTTCCCCTCAAATAATATTATTTTTTAATGAAAATAACCTTATGATGTTTAGAGTCCGGCACTCTCTCTCCAGCAACACCGTCAAATAATATTATTAATTGTATAACTAACGTGTAGGTCAGGGTTTATCTCCAGCGATTACATACCTGACTTATTTTAATTAATGTTTTTAATGTAACGGGTGCTTAGGTCATCACTCATTAATTCTTGAAGAGGAAACCCTTAAATAATATAATTAAAGTATAACAAATTTAGATCAGGAGATCTTAATAAGTAGTCTTCCTCAAATAAATATTATAGTTCAATGTAAAACTAACGTTATGGTTCACAGAACAATTTCCTATCAATCACAGGCAGATTATTCCTCAATAGATATTCAATGTATTAAAAATTTAGAAACCCCATTTTTAACACAGCGGTTTAAATCAAATTATTATAAAATTGATTAGCTTTACTTTTTCTTAGATTCAAAAATCACACGACTAACCTAAAGATAAAAGAATTAATTTGAAAATCAATGTTAGTAGCCATCTTTTAAAATTCAAGATAATCGAATAATATTTAATGGATAACTATATATTAGCGTCTAGGTCATGTCATATGGATAACCTCAAAAATAAATATATTTAAATGTATTTAAATCAGCCAACTTAAACGTCACAAGAAATACCTTTTCAAATAGTTTAATTAATGTAAAGACTACGTTGGTACAGCCATTCAAAATCACATATTATAATAGTGGAAATAATTATAATTAATGTATTACTAACTTTTAAAAGGTGCAGTTCAAACTCATCAAACAGTATTGTCCCAACTAAATAGGTGATAAAATTAAAATGATAACAAATCTGTTAGGTCCAAGTACAAATTCATAAATCAACAAGATAACTCAATAATTTTTAATTAATTATAACTGAAGTTGGGTAGAAAATCTCATTCCATTAAACAGCAAAATAACAAAAATATAAAAATAACTAAAAACTGTTAGGTAGCCATCCAAAATCACAAGATAACCTCAAATATATAATTAATTTTAAACTAACTGTTATACATCTCTATCAAGCAGTAATCAATATATATTAAGGGTATAAACTACTTTGGTCCAGTCAATCTTAGTTACAGGCAGTATGACACTTCAAATAATATAATTAATTATAACTAACTTTTAGGTCAGCCAACTCTTCAGCTCAATTGGCTTTGAAGTGTCTTTAATGTAATTATTTGGTTTTAAACTAACTTTAGGTCACATCTTAATCACAGTGTAACCTTAATATAATTTAAATTAATGAGTACACTTAAATGTTAGGTCGTATGCTCTGATTAATCATAAACAACCTCAAATTAAATTCTGCTGTGTAAAACTAACGGGTTGAGGTAGCTATAATTAATCCACAGATACTCAAATAATATAATTAATGTATAACTAACTGTTAGGTCCAGCCATCTCATCAATCACAGCAGATAACCTCAAATAATATAATTAATGTATAACTAACTGTTAGGTCCAGCCATCTCATCAATCACAGCAGATAACCTCAAATAATATAATTAATGTATAACTAACTGTTAGGTCCAGCCATCTCATCAATCACAGCAGATAACCTCAAATAATATAATTAATGTATAACTAACTGTTAGGTCCAGCCATCTCATCAATCACAGCAGATAACCTCAAATAATATAATTAATGTATAACTAACTGTTAGGTCCAGCCATCTCATCAATCACAGCAGATAACCTCAAATAATATAATTAATGTATAACTAACTGTTAGGTCCAGCCATCTCATCAATCACAGCAGATAACCTCAAATAATATAATTAATGTATAACTAACTGTTAGGTCCAGCCATCTCATCAATCACAGCAGATAACCTCAAATAATATAATTAATGTATAACTAACTGTTAGGTCCAGCCATCTCATCAATCACAGCAGATAACCTCAAATAATATAATTAATGTATAACTAACTGTTAGGTCCAGCCATCTCATCAATCACAGCAGATAACCTCAAATAATATAATTAATGTATAACTAACTGTTAGGTCCAGCCATCTCATCAATCACAGCAGATAACCTCAAATAATATAATTAATGTATAACTAACTGTTAGGTCCAGCCATCTCATCAATCACAGCAGATAACCTCAAATAATATAATTAATGTATAACTAACTGTTAGGTCCAGCCATCTCATCAATCACAGCAGATAACCTCAAATAATATAATTAATGTATAACTAACTGTTAGGTCCAGCCATCTCATCAATCACAGCAGATAACCTCAAATAATATAATTAATGTATAACTAACTGTTAGGTCCAGCCATCTCATCAATCACAGCAGATAACCTCAAATAATATAATTAATGTATAACTAACTGTTAGGTCCAGCCATCTCATCAATCACAGCAGATAACCTCAAATAATATAATTAATGTATAACTAACTGTTAGGTCCAGCCATCTCATCAATCACAGCAGATAACCTCAAATAATATAATTAATGTATAACTAACTGTTAGGTCCAGCCATCTCATCAATCACAGCAGATAACCTCAAATAATATAATTAATGTATAACTAACTGTTAGGTCCAGCCATCTCATCAATCACAGCAGATAACCTCAAATAATATAATTAATGTATAACTAACTGTTAGGTCCAGCCATCTCATCAATCACAGCAGATAACCTCAAATAATATAATTAATGTATAACTAACTGTTAGGTCCAGCCATCTCATCAATCACAGCAGATAACCTCAAATAATATAATTAATGTATAACTAACTGTTAGGTCCAGCCATCTCATCAATCACAGCAGATAACCTCAAATAATATAATTAATGTATAACTAACTGTTAGGTCCAGCCATCTCATCAATCACAGCAGATAACCTCAAATAATATAATTAATGTATAACTAACTGTTAGGTCCAGCCATCTCATCAATCACAGCAGATAACCTCAAATAATATAATTAATGTATAACTAACTGTTAGGTCCAGCCATCTCATCAATCACAGCAGATAACCTCAAATAATATAATTAATGTATAACTAACTGTTAGGTCCAGCCATCTCATCAATCACAGCAGATAACCTCAAATAATATAATTAATGTATAACTAACTGTTAGGTCCAGCCATCTCATCAATCACAGCAGATAACCTCAAATAATATAATTAATGTATAACTAACTGTTAGGTCCAGCCATCTCATCAATCACAGCAGATAACCTCAAATAATATAATTAATGTATAACTAACTGTTAGGTCCAGCCATCTCATCAATCACAGCAGATAACCTCAAATAATATAATTAATGTATAACTAACTGTTAGGTCCAGCCATCTCATCAATCACAGCAGATAACCTCAAATAATATAATTAATGTATAACTAACTGTTAGGTCCAGCCATCTCATCAATCACAGCAGATAACCTCAAATAATATAATTAATGTATAACTAACTGTTAGGTCCAGCCATCTCATCAATCACAGCAGATAACCTCAAATAATATAATTAATGTATAACTAACTGTTAGGTCCAGCCATCTCATCAATCACAGCAGATAACCTCAAATAATATAATTAATGTATAACTAACTGTTAGGTCCAGCCATCTCATCAATCACAGCAGATAACCTCAAATAATATAATTAATGTATAACTAACTGTTAGGTCCAGCCATCTCATCAATCACAGCAGATAACCTCAAATAATATAATTAATGTATAACTAACTGTTAGGTCCAGCCATCTCATCAATCACAGCAGATAACCTCAAATAATATAATTAATGTATAACTAACTGTTAGGTCCAGCCATCTCATCAATCACAGCAGATAACCTCAAATAATATAATTAATGTATAACTAACTGTTAGGTCCAGCCATCTCATCAATCACAGCAGATAACCTCAAATAATATAATTAATGTATAACTAACTGTTAGGTCCAGCCATCTCATCAATCACAGCAGATAACCTCAAATAATATAATTAATGTATAACTAACTGTTAGGTCCAGCCATCTCATCAATCACAGCAGATAACCTCAAATAATATAATTAATGTATAACTAACTGTTAGGTCCAGCCATCTCATCAATCACAGCAGATAACCTCAAATAATATAATTAATGTATAACTAACTGTTAGGTCCAGCCATCTCATCAATCACAGCAGATAACCTCAAATAATATAATTAATGTATAACTAACTGTTAGGTCCAGCCATCTCATCAATCACAGCAGATAACCTCAAATAATATAATTAATGTATAACTAACTGTTAGGTCCAGCCATCTCATTAATCACAGCAGATAACCTCAAATAATATAATTAATGTATAACTAACTGTTAGGTCCAGCCATCTCATTAATCACAGCAGATAACCTCAAATAATATAATTAATGTATAACTAACTGTTAGGTCCAGCCATCTCATCAATCACAGCAGATAACCTCAAATAATATAATTAATGTATAACTAACTGTTAGGTCCAGCCATCTCATCAATCACAGCAGATAACCTCAAATAATATAATTAATGTATAACTAACTGTTAGGTCCAGCCATCTCATCAATCACAGCAGATAACCTCAAATAATATAATTAATGTATAACTAACTGTTAGGTCCAGCCATCTCATCAATCACAGCAGATAACCTCAAATAATATAATTAATGTATAACTAACTGTTAGGTCCAGCCATCTCATCAATCACAGCAGATAACCTCAAATAATATAATTAATGTATAACTAACTGTTAGGTCCAGCCATCTCATCAATCACAGCAGATAACCTCAAATAATATAATTAATGTATAACTAACTGTTAGGTCCAGCCATCTCATCAATCACAGCAGATAACCTCAAATAATATAATTAATGTATAACTAACTGTTAGGTCCAGCCATCTCATCAATCACAGCAGATAACCTCAAATAATATAATTAATGTATAACTAACTGTTAGGTCCAGCCATCTCATCAATCACAGCAGATAACCTCAAATAATATAATTAATGTATAACTAACTGTTAGGTCCAGCCATCTCATCAATCACAGCAGATAACCTCAAATAATATAATTAATGTATAACTAACTGTTAGGTCCAGCCATCTCATCAATCACAGCAGATAACCTCAAATAATATAATTAATGTATAACTAACTGTTAGGTCCAGCCATCTCATCAATCACAGCAGATAACCTCAAATAATATAATTAATGTATAACTAACTGTTAGGTCCAGCCATCTCATCAATCACAGCAGATAACCTCAAATAATATAATTAATGTATAACTAACTGTTAGGTCCAGCCATCTCATCAATCACAGCAGATAACCTCAAATAATATAATTAATGTATAACTAACTGTTAGGTCCAGCCATCTCATCAATCACAGCAGATAACCTCAAATAATATAATTAATGTATAACTAACTGTTAGGTCCAGCCATCTCATCAATCACAGCAGATAACCTCAAATAATATAATTAATGTATAACTAACTGTTAGGTCCAGCCATCTCATTAATCACAGCAGATAACCTCAAATAATATAATTAATGTATAACTAACTGTTAGGTCCAGCCATCTCATTAATCACAGCAGATAACCTCAAATAATATAATTAATGTATAACTAACTGTTAGGTCCAGCCATCTCATCAATCACAGCAGATAACCTCAAATAATATAATTAATGTATAACTAACTGTTAGGTCCAGCCATCTCATCAATCACAGCAGATAACCTCAAATAATATAATTAATGTATAACTAACTGTTAGGTCCAGCCATCTCATTAATCACAGCAGATACCTCAAATAATATAATTAATGTATAACTAACTGTTAGGTCCAGCCATCTCATTAATCACAGCAGATAACCTCAAATAATATAATTAATGTATAACTAACTGTTAGGTCCAGCCATCTCATCAATCACAGCAGATAACCTCAAATAATATAATTAATGTATAACTAACTGTTAGGTCCAGCCATCTCATTAATCACAGCAGATAACCTCAAATAATATAATTAATGTATAACTAACTGTTAGGTCCAGCCAGCTCATCAATCACAGCAGATAACCTCAAATAATATAATTAATGTATAACTAACTGTTAGGTCCAGCCATCTCATCAATCACAGCAGATAACCTCAAATAATATAATTAATGTATAACTAACTGTTAGGTCCAGCCATCTCATCAATCACAGCAGATAACCTCAAATAATATAATTAATGTATAACTAACTGTTAGGTCCAGCCATCTCATCAATCACAGCAGATAACCTCAAATAATATAATTAATGTATAACTAACTGTTAGGTCCAGCCATCTCATCAATCACAGCAGATAACCTCAAATAATATAATTAATGTATAACTAACTGTTAGGTCCAGCCATCTCATCAATCACAGCAGATAACCTCAAATAATATAATTAATGTATAACTAACTGTTAGGTCCAGCCATCTCATCAATCACAGCAGATAACCTCAAATAATATAATTAATGTATAACTAACTGTTAGGTCCAGCCATCTCATCAATCACAGCAGATAACCTCAAATAATATAATTAATGTATAACTAACTGTTAGGTCCAGCCATCTCATCAATCACAGCAGATAACCTCAAATAATATAATTAATGTATAACTAACTGTTAGGTCCAGCCATCTCATCAATCACAGCAGATAACCTCAAATAATATAATTAATGTATAACTAACTGTTAGGTCCAGCCATCTCATCAATCACAGCAGATAACCTCAAATAATATAATTAATGTATAACTAACTGTTAGGTCCAGCCATCTCATCAATCACAGCAGATAACCTCAAATAATATAATTAATGTATAACTAACTGTTAGGTCCAGCCATCTCATCAATCACAGCAGATAACCTCAAATAATATAATTAATGTATAACTAACTGTTAGGTCCAGCCATCTCATCAATCACAGCAGATAACCTCAAATAATATAATTAATGTATAACTAACTGTTAGGTCCAGCCATCTCATCAATCACAGCAGATAACCTCAAATAATATAATTAATGTATAACTAACTGTTAGGTCCAGCCATCTCATTAATCACAGCAGATAACCTCAAATAATATAATTAATGTATAACTAACTGTTAGGTCCAGCCATCTCATCAATCACAGCAGAAAACGTCAAATAATATAATTAATGTATAACTAACTGTTAGGTCCAGCCATCTCATCAATCACAGCGGATAACCTCAAATAATATAATTAATGTATAACTAACTGTTAGGTCCAGCCTTCTCATTAATCACAGCGGATAACCTCAAATAATATAATTAATGTATAACTAACTGTTAGGTCCAGCCATCTCATTAATCACAGCAGATAACCTCAAATAATATAATTAATGTATAACTAACTGTTAGGTCCAGCCATCTCATCAATCACAGCAGATAACCTCAAATAATATAATTAATGTATAACTAACTGTTAGGTCCAGCCATCTCATCAATCACAGCAGATAACCTCAAATAATATAATTAATGTATAACTAACTGTTAGGTCCAGCCATCTCATTAATCACAGCAAACCTCAAATAATATAATTAATGTATAACTAACTGTTAGGTCCAGCCATCTCATTAATCACAGTATATAACCTCAAATAATATAATTAATGTATAACTAACTGTTAGGTCCAGCCATCTCATCAATCACAGCAGATAACCTCAAATAATATAATTAATGTATAACTAACTGTTAGGTCCAGCCATCTCATTAATCACAGCAGATAACCTCAAATAATATAATTAATGTATAACTAACTGTTAGGT
Source organism: Stictocephala bisonia (assembly GCA_035578905.1). Classification (NCBI taxonomy): domain Eukaryota; kingdom Metazoa; phylum Arthropoda; class Insecta; order Hemiptera; family Membracidae; genus Stictocephala; species Stictocephala bisonia. The sequence goes on along the minus strand of JAQJVL010000334.1, from coordinate 122,204 downwards.
CCAGCCATCTCATTAATCACAGCAGATAACCTCAAATAATATAATTAATGTATAACTAACTGTTAGGTCCAGCCATCTCATCAATCACAGCAGATAACCTCAAATAATATAATTAATGTATAACTAACTGTTAGGTCCAGCCATCTCATCAATCACAGCAGATAACCTCAAATAATATAATTAATGTATAACTAACTGTTAGGTCCAGCCATCTCATCAATCACAGCAGATAACCTCAAATAATATAATTAATGTATAACTAACTGTTAGGTCCAGCCATCTCATTAATCACAGCGATAACCTCAAATAATATAATTAATGTATAACTAACTGTTAGGTCCAGCCATCTCATTAATCACAGCAGACCTCAAATAATATAATTAATGTATAACTAACTGTTAGGTCCAGCCATCTCATCAATCACAGCAGATAACCTCAAATAATATAATTAATGTATAACTAACTGTTAGGTCCAGCCATCTCATCAATCACAGCAGATAACCTCAAATAATATAATTAATGTATAACTAACTCTTAGGTCCAGCCATCTCATCAATCACAGCAGATAACCTCAAATAATATAATTAATGTATAACTAACTGTTAGGTCCAGCCATCTCATTAATCACAGCGATAACCTCAAATAATATAATTAATGTATAACTAACTGTTAGGTCCAGCCATCTCATAAATCACAGCAGATAACCTCAAATAATATAATTAATGTATAACTAACTGTTAGGTCCAGCCATCTCATTAATCACAGATAACCTAAATAATATAATTAATGTACTAACTAACTGTTAGGTCCAGCCATCTCTTTAATCACAGGCAAACCTCAAATAATATAATTAATGTATAACTAACTGTTAGGTCCAGCCATCTCATTAATCAACAGCAAACCTCAAATAAATATAATTAATGTATAACTAACTGTTAGGTCCAGCCATCTCATTAATCACAGCATAACCTCAAAATAATATAATTAATGTATAACTAGCTGTTAGGTCCAGCCATCTCATCAATCACAGCAGATAACCTCAAATAATATAATTAATGTATAACTAACTTTTAGGTCCAGCCATCTCATCAATCACAGCGGATAACCTCAAATAATATAATTAATGTATAACTAACTGTTAGGTCCAGCCATCTCATTAATCACAGCAGATATCCTCAAATAATATAATTAATGTATAACTAACTGTTAGGTCCAGCCATCTCATCAATCACAGCAGATAACCTCAAATAATATAATTAATGTATAACTAACTGTTAGGTCCAGCCATCTCATCAATCACAGCAGATAACCTCAAATAATATAATTAATGTATAACTAACTGTTAGGTCCAGCCATCTCATTAATCACAGCAAACCTCAAATAATATAATTAATGTATAACTAACTGTTAGGTCCAGCCATCTCATTAATCACAGCAAACCTCAAATAATATAATTAATGTATAACTAACTGTTAGGTCCAGCCATCTCATTAATCACAGCAAACCTCAAATAATATAATTAATGTATAACTAACTGTTAGGTCCAGCCATCTCATTAATCACAGTAGATAACCTCAAATATTATAATTAATTTACAGCTAACTGTTAGGTCCAGCCATCTCATTAATCACAGCAAACCTCAAATAATATAATTAATGTATAACTAACTGTTAGGTCCAGCCATCTCATCAATCACAGCAGATAACCTCAAATAATATAATTAATGTATAACTAACTGTTAGGTCCAGCCATCTCATCAATCACAGCAGATAACCTCAAATAATATAATTAATGTATAACTAACTGTTAAGGTCCAGCCATCTCATCAATCACAGCAGATAACCTCAAATAATATAATTAATGTATACTAACTGTTAGGTCCAGCCATCTCATCAATCACAGCAGATAACCTCAAATAATATAATTTTAATTTGAAATAAACAAAAATCCCCCTTTTCCCCTTTTCACCCAAACCCTATCAATCAAAGCAGATAACCTCAAAAAAAAATTTTAATTAAGGGTATAATTTAAAATTTTTGGGGTTCCCAGCCATCCTAAATAAAATTCCCAGCAGAAAAAGAAAATAATAAAAATTAAATTGTATAATTAAAGTGTTGGGGGTTCCAGCCTTTCTAAATCAATCACAGCGGTTTTAACCCCCAAATAAAAAAATTTAAATTTGTATAAATAACTTTTAAAGGTTTTGCCTTTTTTTTAATCACAGCGGATAACCTCTAAAAAAATAAAATTTAAATGTATAACTAACTGTTAGGTCCCCCAATCTCATTAACCCAAAGCAAGATATCCTAAATTTTAATAAAATTAAATTTTTTTAATTAACTTTTTAGGTCCAGCCATTCATCAATAACATCAGATAACCTCAAATAATTTTTTTAAGTATAATTTACTGTTAGGTCCAGCCATCTCATCAATCACAGCAGATAACCTCAAATAATATAATTAAGTATAACTAACTGTTAGGTCCAGCCATCTCATTAATCCACAGCAAACCTCAATAATATAATTAATGTTATAACTAAATGTTAGGTCCCAGCTATCTCATAATCACAGCAACCTCAATAATATATTTAATGTATAAACTAGACTGTTAGGTACAGCATCCATTAATCACATAGATAACCTTCAAATAATTATAATTTTTTTCAGAAAACCCTGTTGGGTCAGCCATCAAAATTTAATAAACACCCAAACCTCAAAAAATATAATTAATGTTTAAAACCTAATTGTTTGGGTTTCCAGCCATCTCATTAATCACAGTATTTAACCCTTCAAATAATTTTAATTTAAAATGTATAAACTAAACGGGTTAGGCCCACCCTTCTCATCAATAAAGCGAAAAAACCCCCAAATAATATAATTAAGGGATAATAATGGTTTGGTCCGGGCCATTCTCACCCAATCCCCAGCAGTTTAAACGTAAAATAATAAAATTTAATGTAAAAAACAAACTTTTTGGCCCCAGCCATTTAAATCAATCACAGGGGGAAAAACCTCAAATAATTTTAATTAATTTTTAAAACCAAAATTTTTAGGGCCCACCCCATTATTAATCCCAGCAAACATAAAATTAATATTTTTTAAGGGATAAACTAACTTTTTTGGGGAAAAGGGTTTCCTTTTAAATCACGGGTAGATACCTCAAATAATATAATTAATTTTACAGCAACTGTTAGGGTTTCCAGCCATCTCATAATCACAGCGAAAACCTCAAATTAATATAATTAATGTTATAACTAACTGTTAGGTCCAGCCATCTCATCAATCCAGCAGATAACCTCAAATAATATAATTAATGTACACTAACTGTTAGGTCCAGCCATCTCATCAAATCACAGCAGTAACCTCAAATAATATAATTAATGTATAACCTAACTGTTAGGTCCAGCCATCTCATCAATCCACAGCAGATAACGTCAAATAATATAATTAATGTATAACTAACTGTTAGGTCCAGCCATCTCATCAATCACAGCGATAACCTCAAATAATATAATTAATGTATAACTAACCTGTTAGGTCCAGCCTTCTCATTAATCACAGGCAGATAACCTCAAATAATATAATTAATGTATAACTATCTGTTAGGTCCAGCTATCTAAATTAATCACAGCGGGGATAAACCCAAAAAATTTATAATTTAAGGGTTTTAACTTATTTTTTTTTTAGGTCCGCCATCTTACCCAATTCAAAGCAGATTTCCCTAAAAAAAATATTTTTAATTGTTAAAACAAACCCTGTTAGGTCCGCCATCTAAATCAATCACAGGGGAAAAACCCTTCAAAAAATATAATTAATGTATAACTAACTGTTAGGTCCACCCAAATCTCATAAAATCACAGCAGAAAACCTAAAAATAATAAAATTAAATTTTTTACGCTAACTTTTTAGGTCCAGCAAATTCTATTAATCCCCAAAGCGGGCCCTCAAATAATATAATTAATGTATAACAACTTTTTAGGTCCAGCCCATTTTAAACAATCACTGCGGAATAACCTCAAATAATTAATTTAATGTAAAACCTGAATGTTGGGGGTCAGCCATTCTTTCAATACAGCAGATAACCTCAAATAATAAAATTAAGGGAAAAAATTTAATGTTGGCCCACCCATTTCTCATTCAATCACAGCAGAAAACCTCAAATAATTTAATGAAGGGTTAACTAATTCTTGGTCCAGCCTTTCCATCAATCACAGCAGAAAAACCTAAAATAATATAATTAATGGATAACTAACTTTGGGTTTCCCCGGGCCATCTCTCCAAATCCCCGAGATAACTTTCAAAATAATATAAAAAAAGGGTTTATAATTTAACTTTTTGGGTCCAGCCATCCTTAAAATCAATCACAGCGGATAACCTCAAAGAATATAATTAATGTATAACAAAACTGTTAGGTCCAGCCATTCATAATCAGAGAAAACCCAAACAAAAAATTTTTAATTAATTTTAAAATAAAACTGTTAGGGTCCGCCATCTCATCAATTCGGGCAGCAAAAACCTTTAAAAAAAAATAAAATTTTAATTGTATAATAATTTGTTGGGTTTTCTAGCCATCTCATAAATCACAGCAGTAACCCCCAAATTTAATTTTTAATTAATTTTATAACTAAAAACTGTTGGGTTTTCCACCCATTCATAAAATCACAGCAGAAAACCCTCAAAAAATTTAAAATTTAAGGGTAAAAACTAACTTTTGGTTCACCCCATTTTAAACCCAATCACAGAGATAACCTCAAAATAAAAAAATTTGTTTTAAACAAAAATGTTGGGTTCCACCCCAAATTTTCATTTTTTCCCCAGCCAAAAAAAAGCCCAAAATAATATAAGTTAATGTATAACTAACTTTTTAGGCCCCACCCTTCCCTCATCAATCACAGCGGAAAACCCTCAAATAAAAAAATTTTAAGGGTTATAACTAACTGTTAGGCCCGCCTTCCCCATTAATCACAGGGGTTTTAACCTAAAATTTAATTAATTAATGTAAAACAAACTGTTAGATCCGCCATTCATAATCACGCAGATACCCTAAAAATAAATAAAATTTAAATTGTATAACTAACTGTTTAGGTCCAGCCATCCCCATCAATCACAGAGTTAACCTCAAATAATATAATTAATGTATAAACTAACCAGTTAGCGTCCAGCCATCTCATCAATCACAGCGGATAACCTCAAATAATATAATTAATGTATAACTAAACTGTTAGTGTCAGCCATCTCATTAATCACAGCAAACCTCAAATAATATAATTAAGTGTATAACTAACTGTTAGGTCCAGCCATCTCATTAATCACAGCAGATAACCTCAAATAATATAATTAATGTATAACTAACTGTTAGGCTCCAGCCATCTCATTAATCACAGCAAACCTCAAATAATATAATTAATGTATAACTAACTGTTAGTCCAGCCATCTCATTAATCACAGCAAACCTCAATAATATAATTAATGTATAACTAACTGTTAGGTCCAGCCATCTCAATAATCACAGCAAACCTCAAATAATATAATTAATGTATAACTAACTGTTAGGTCCAGCCATCTCATTAATCACAGTAGATAACCTCAAATAATATAATTAATGTATAACTAGCTGTTAGGTCCAGCCATCTCATCAATCACAGCAGATAACCTCAAAAATATAATTAATGTATAACTAACTGTTAGGTTCCAGCCATCTCACTCAATCACAGCAGATAACCTCAAATTAATATAATTAATGTATAACTTACTGTTAGGTCCAGCCCATCTCATCAATCACAGCAGATAACCTCAAATAATAATAATTAATGTATAACTAACTGTTAGGTCCCAGCCATCTCATTAATCACAGCAAACCTCAAATAATATAATTAATGTATACTAACCTGTTAGGTCAGCTATCTCATTAATCACAGCAAACATCAAATAATATATTTAATGTATAACTAACTGTTAGGTACAGCCATTCATTAATCAACAGTAGATAACCTCAAATAATATAATTAATTTACAAGCTTAAACCCTTTAGGTTTCCGGGCCATCTCATTAATAAACCAGAAAACCCTCAAATAATAAAATTTTAATGTATAACAACTTTTTGGACGGCCCTACCCATCTTATTTAATCCAAAAAAATTTTAATAACCTTTAAAATTTAATTAAAATTTTTTTTAAAACAAAATTTGTTAGGTCCAGCCTTTTCTCTTTCAATCACACCCGGTTTAACCTTTTTCAAATAATTTAATTAATGTAAAAAACAAAAATGTTGGGCCCAAGCCATTCTTTCCAATCCAGCAGATAACTTTCAAAATAAAATTTTTTAATTTTGTTATAAAAACTAACCTTTTGGGTTTCCCGCCCATTCACCCAAAAACAGCGGAAAACCCTTTAAAATTTTAAATTTTAATTTTAATGTTTAATTAACTGTTGGGGTCCAGCCCATCTTTTAAAATCACGCAAACCTCAAAAAAATATTTTTAAGGGTTAATAACTAACTGTTAGGTACGGCCATCTCATTAATCCACAGTAGATAACCTCAAATAATATAATTAATTTACAGCTAACTGTTAGGTCCAGCCATCTCATTAATCACAGCAAACCTCAAATAATATAATTAATGTATAACTAACTGTTAGGTCCAGCCATCTCATCAATCACAGCAGATAACCTCAAATAATATAATTAATGTAAACTAACTGTTAGGTCCAGCCATCTCATCAATCACAGCAGATAACCTCAAATAATATAATTAATGTATAACTAACTGTTAGGTCCCAGCCATCTCATCAAATCACAGCAGAAAACGTCAAATAATAAAATTAATGTATAACTAACTGTTAGGTCCAGCAATCTCATCAATCACAGCGGATAACCTCAAATAATATAATTAATGTATAACTAACCTGTGTAGGTCCAGCCTTCTCATTAATCACCAGCGGATAACCTCAAATAATATAATTAATTGTATAACTAACTGTTAGGTCCAGCTATCTCATTAATCACAGCAGATAACCTCAAATAATATAATTAATGTATAACTAACTGTTAGGTCCCAGCCATCTCATCAATCACAGCAGATTACCTCAAATAATATAATTAATGTAATTAATTTTAATTTTTTGGGCCCCCAAAGCTATCTCATCAATCACAGCGGAAAACCCTAAAATAATTTTTTAATTAATGTATAATTAACTTTTTTAGGCCCAGCCTTACTTTTAAACCCACAGAGATAACCTCAATTAAATAAAATTAATTTACAGCTAACTGTTAGGTCCAGCCAATCTATTAATAAAGCAGACCTCAAAAAATTTAAAAATTTAATGTATAAATTAACTGTTAGGTCCAGCCTTTTTTCTCATCAATCACAGCAGAAAAAACCCAAAAAATTTTAAAATTAAATGTATAACAAACTTTTAAAGGCCACCCATTCATAAATTTAAACAGCAGATAAACCTCAAATTAAATTTTAATTTTTAACTAAACTGTTGGCCCCAGCCACCCTTTTAAATTTTACCAGATTAACCTCAAAATAATATAATGAATGTAAAACAAAAATTCTTTGGTCCGCCATTCACCCTCACAGCAGAAAAAACCCCCAAATTTAATTATTAATGTATAACTAACTTTTTGGTCGGGCCTTCTCACCCAAAACAAGCAGAAAACGTCAAAATAATTTTAATTTTTAAATGTATAATTTAAAATTTTTAGGCCCCAGCCATTTTCATCAATCCCCAGCGGATAACCTCAAATAATTTAAAATTAATGTTATAAACAAAACTGTTAGGTCCAGCCACCCTCTTTAAATCAGCAGAAAAAACCAAACTTAATAATATAATTAATGTAAAAACAAACTGTTAGGTCCGCCTTCTTCATAAATCAGCAGAAAACCTTTCAAAAAATTTTAAATTTAAATTGTATAATTTAACTGTTAGGTTTTCCAGCCACCCCCTTTCCAACCCAGCGGGTTAACCTAAAAAAAAAAATTTTAATTAATTTAAAATTTTTAACCCTGTTTAGGCCCCCAAGGCCATCTCATCAATCACCGCAGTTTAAACCTTTTTTTTAATATAATTAATGTAAAAACCTAATTGTTAGGTCCCCCCAAAATTTTTTTTCAACCCACCCAGTTCCCCCTCAAAAAAAAATAAAATTTTTAATGTAAAAACTAAACTTTTTAGGTTCAGCCTTTCCCACCCAATTTCCGGCGTTTAACCCCTCAAAAAAATAAAAATTAATTTTATAACTAACTGTTGGGTTCCGGGCCTTTCTCATAAATTTCGCAGAAAACCTTTTTAAAATAATTTTATTAATTTTTAAAACCCTAACTGTTGGGTCCAGCCATTTCTTTAAATTTCCCCAGCAGTTAACCCCCAAATAAATTTTAATTAATTATAAAAACTGTTAGGTCCAGCCTTTCCCATAATAAACACCCAGATAAACCTCAAATAATTTAATTAAGGGTTTTAAATTAACTTTTTAGGCCCACCCAATCTCTCAATCACGCAGATAACCTCAAAAAATTTTTAAAAATTAAGGGTTTTAACCCCTAACTTTTAAAGGCCCGGGCCTTCTTTTAAATTAAACCAGCAGAAAAACGTCAAATAAAAAAAATTAATGTATAACAAAACTGTTAGCCCCTTGGGAAATTTTTTTTCCAATACAGGGGGATTAACCCCAAATAATAAAAATTAAAGGGTTTTAAAACAAAATTTTTGGTTTCCAGCCTTTTTCATTAATCACACCCGGAAAAACCTCAAATTATAAATTTTAATTTGTATAACTAACTGTCTGGGTCCAGCTACTCATTAATCCCCCAGCGAAAACCCTAAAATTAATTTATAATTAATGTAAAAACTAACTGTTAGGTCCAGCCATCCTTTAAAAATCACAGCAGAAAACCTCAATAATAAAATTTAAATTGTATAACTAAACTGTTGGGTCCCCATTCATTAACCCACGAAAAACCTTTTAAAAATTAATAAAAAATTAAGGGTATAAACAAAAATTTTTAAGGCCCAGCCATTCTTTAAATTTAAACACCCAAACCTAAAAAATTTTTTAAAATTTAAATTTGTTTTTATTAACTTTTTGGGTTTCCGACATCTCTTAAATCACACCCCAGTAACCTTAAAAATAATAAAATTTTAAATGAAATAACTAACTTTTTGGGCCCAGGCTTTTCTCACAACCCAAAAGAAGAAAAACCCTCAAAAAAAATATAATTAATGTATAACTAACGGGTTAGGTCCAGCCATTCATAAAATCAAAACGGGAAAACCCTAAAAATAATTTTTAATTAATGTAAAACTAACTTTTTTGGGGTCCCCAGCCATCTTTTTTAAAATTCCCCAGCGAAAAACCTTCAAAATAATTTTTTTTAAGGGTTTAACTAATTTTTAGGTCCAGAAACCCTAATAAAATCAAAGTCGTTAACCCTTGGAAATAATATAATTAATGTATAACTAACTGTTAGGTCCAGCCATCTCATCAATCACAGCGGATAACCTCAAATAATAAAATTAATGTATAACTAACTGTTAGGTCCAGCCTTCTCATTAATCACAGCGGATAACCTCAAATAATATAATTAATGTATAACTAACCTGTTAGATCCAGCCATCTCATTAATCACAGCAGATATCCTCAAATAATATAATTAAATGTATACTAACTGTTAGGTCCAGCCATCTCATCAATCACAGCAGGTAACCTCAAAATAATATAATTAATGTATAGACTAACAGTTAGGTCCAGCCATCTCATCAATCACAGCGGATAACCTCAAATAATATAATTAATGTATAACTAACTGTTAGGTCCAGCCCATCTCATTAATCACAGCGGATAACCTCAAATAATATAATTAATGTATAACTAACTGTTAGGTCCAGCCATCTCATTAATCACAGCAAACCTCAAATAATATAATTAATGTATAACTAACTGTTAGGTCCAGCCATCTCATTAATCACAGCAGATAACCTCAAATAATATAATTAATGTATAACTAACTGTTAGGTCCAGCCATCTCATTAATCACAGCAAACCTCAAATAATATAATTAATGTATAACTAACTGTTAGGTCCAGCCATCTCATTAATCACAGCAAACCTCAAATAATATAATTAATGTATAACTAACTGTTAGGTCCAGCCATCTCATTAATCACAGCAAACCTCAAATAATATAATTAATGTATAACTAACTGTTAGGTCCAGCCATCTCATTAATCACAGTAGATAACCTCAAATAATATAATTAATGTATAACTAGCTGTTAGGTCCAGCCATCTCATCAATCACAGCAGATAACCTCAAATAATATAATTAATGTATAACTAAACTTTTAGGTCCCAGCCATCTCATCAATCACAGCGGATAACCTCAAATAATATAATTAATGTATAACTAACTGTTAGGTCCAGCCAATCTCCTCAATTACAGCAGATAACCTCAAATAATATAATTAATGTATAACTAACTCTTAGGTCCAGCCATCTCATCAATCACAGCAAACCTCAAATAATATAATTAATGTATAACTAACTCTTAGGTCCAGCCATCTCATCAATCACAGCAGATAACCTCAAATAATATAATTAATGTATAACTAACTCTTAGGTCCAGCCATCTCATCAATCACAGCAAACCTCAAATAATATAATTAATGTATAACTAACTCTTAGGTCCAGCCATCTCATCAATCACAGCAGATAACCTCAAATAATATAATTAATGTATAACTAACACTTAGGTCCAGCCATCTCATCAATCACAGCGGATAACCTCAAATAATATAATCAGTTGTTGAAAAATGTATACATTTACTTAAATCAATTGATGATAAAAAAATATTTACTACGCGATATCTTAATAATACTTGGAATGAGAATTTCACAAATTTATATGTAAGGAATATTTATTTACAGTAAATACATCTTACGTATATGTTGAAGGTTTGTTGAAACGTTCCGAATGCTCTTGCAGCCTATATAACAAATGATAACAAATAATAAGCCTTCATGTTGGAGATTAATACTACCCTAGACTTATTCATAAAAAGAAAATACATTTTAATATGAGTTAAATACATGAAATTAATATTCCACTCCTAATAATCTACAACGCACATTCTTTAAGTAAGAAAATACTTCTTAGGGGGCCGTTTCCCTCCTCGAAAATCTCCAAAAACATAGGTTTCTACTTCAACGATAATCGTAACGTAATTGACGTGTCATTTCATAGGTCAAGACCTATTAGAGGAAGATAAGTTGGTTTTTGTAAAAAAAGTCTATTTCAATGCTTTTTCATAATTAAATATGTAATACTTTTTAATTTTTACATTAAAACAAAACTCAAAATTTCATTCTTGAGAAGCTTTCATTAGAAATCTCATAATATAAATATGGTTAGCTAGAATGGACCTTTAATAATCATACAGTGTTCATTATACGGTATTTCAAAATAATAATAAACTCGAACCGTACAGTTGAAATAACATTGATACTACTGTATAAGGCTGTCTGAGTCAGTCGACTTCCCAGCGGTGACTTGGAGCGGTTTGGGGACGGCGACCGGTTGTGAACAACAAACAAAGGATCATTTATGATGTTTGTTCCGTTCTACCATGGACCAGCATTTAACAAGGTGATTCTTGCCGTCGGTTATTTGAACTATTGTGTCAGACCACAATATCCATCGTGGTTAGGATTCCACGTAAAGCTTAAGGTGCCTTAGTTCGGATTCTGGGCTATTAAAAGACGGCTTTTTCTAAGGAACAGCTGACTTTAGACCTTAATTTTATTTAAGAACATATACTTAATTAAATCAATTCTTAATTAATTTAAGAACTATATTAATTTAAAATTCAAATATTATTAAAACTTTAAAGACCGATGGGGTTGAGATCTACAGTAAAATGCTAGTAAAACTATGCTTACCTGCTATCTTTCCCTGTAAAAATACATAGCTTCCCAAAATTTCATTGTGATCGGATAGATGGTGTAATAGCAGACAGTTATACATTTATTACAATGTTTCTCTTACATGCCGTATATGAAATAAAATTCCTAATAAGGACCAAATTCAGTTTTCTTAACGTCCAAAAAACATGCAAAATCTTTTACTCTGCTGTCAGGGTTGCAGCTTCTTTCTCGGTGATGGACTATAAGAAAACAGTGTTTTTGAACGATCTCTAACTTTACTTAGACATCAAAGCTATTGTTTAAAACAGCCCTGGGCTCGTTGACTTTTCGCTCAAAAGAGAAGAAATAAAACAACTTTCGCAGTTTTGGTACTTTTAGATTATTTATAAAGTCTGATAAAGAAACAGAGAAATGTTGTATTATTTGTAGTAATATTCTATATTTATTCAACGAAAATAGAGCTTTAGAATTAAAATAAATTATTCTTACGATGTAAATGAGTTCTCTTCTTAGACAAATTTTAAGGACACACTATGATAAGAAATACAATAGCATCATTATTCCATAATGGCTCAAAATTAATTAGCTCATACATAGTATGATGAACTATCTTTTTATGAGTTGGTTTTGCTTGATTTTTTTTTTTTTTTTATTTGATTTGGTTTTTGGAATGAGATCTCTTTCTTTCACTAGATCAGGTTCGTCTGCTTCCCACTCTAGTTTCACTAGACCAAGTTGTTCTGGATGTTCTATCACACTTGGACCGATTTTCCGATAAAAAATTTTATGTCAAAAATGTGTAAGTTAGTCTGAAAAGTCAGTTTCCTAATCGGCAGAAGACCTACTGCTAATAGAACTTCTTTAATTACAACAGTTATGATTTTGTGATCTTCTTTAGTTTTACATCCATTTATGTCCTGTCCCGGTTCAGTTTTTACTCCTGTGTCCGAGTTCCTATCTCCAGCGTTGTCCGTCTCTCCCTAACTCCCCTCTTTCATCTCTTCCCATGACATTCCTCTATTCTCTACATCCACTTTCCCAACCTTCAACATTCCAACCTTCTTCTCAGTATTCTTTTCAGTCTCCGAAAAATAACTTTAACTCCTCCAATTTTCTTGCCATTATCTCTACTTCATCTCTAATCTTCTTAACATGATCATAACATCTTGATTGGAAAGAGCAAATTCCTCTCGTGGATGATGTGGATGTTTCTGGACCTAGGTGAAGAGGAAGTTCGTATAGAACCTTTTATCCCACCCGCTCAGACACGCAAGGTGGTATTGAATCCCTCCACCTCCCACCCTTACACGTACGGTAGTATTAACCTACCCGCCACCAAAACGCATACGGAGCTACTGACCACCTACCTACCCTTATGGGGTCAAGTGTTGGAGAATATTTTACAGTCCTGACTTCGTCCTTTAATAAAGACACTTTCCGTTTTATTTCATTACTCCTACGTGTACGGTAATGATCTACAACCACCAACTCATATAAGGACATGGTAAATGACTCACCCACCCGACCATCAATCTAGTACAATGATGATCCATACTCCAGTTACCTACATGATTACACCTACCCACCAATACACGTTCAGTGGTATTGACCCAACCGCCCACTCATACACGTACAAATATTGAACAATTACAAACGTTTCAAAATATTAAAAATACAAATATGCAAGCACACACACATGACCTAGCACCATATATGTTAATGAATTGACCAGAAGTTAAACCATCAGTGGCCATATTTATATTTTGGTAGAATTCAAAAATGTATGCATCGTTATGATAGGTGTTTCAGTTTTAACTCCAATTAAGTATTTAATAACAATCAAGTTTATATACTTTCTTTCAATTTCTATTTTATTATTTCTGAATTTACTTTTTATATACTCATTTTCTGGCAAATAAAATACTGCTCTACGTCGAATATTAGCCTGACAAATTAACTACTATATTCATTAAAGTATAGTAGTTAAAGTATAGTAGTATACCTATCCTCCCCCTCTCTCTCTCTCTCACACACACACACACACACACACACACACACACACACACACACACACACACACACACACACACACACACACACACACACACACACACACACACACACACACACACACACACACACACACACACACACGCACACACACACGCACGCACGCACGCACGCACGCACGCACGCACGCACGCACGCACGCACGCACGCACGCACGCACGCACGCACGCACGCACGCACGCACGCACGCACGCACGCACGCACGCACGCACGCACGCACGCACGCACGCACGCACGCACGCACGCACGCACGCACGCACGCACGCACGCACGCACACACACACACACACACACACACACACACACACACACACACACACACACACACACACACACACACACACACACACACACACACACACACACACACACACACACACACACACACACACACACACACACACACACACACACACACACACACACACACACACACACACACACACACACACACACACACACACACACACACACACACACACACACACACACACACACACACACACACACACACACACACACACACACACACACACACACACACACACACACACACACACACACACACACACACACACACACACACACACACACACACACACACACACACACACACACACACACACACACACACACACACACACACACACACACACACACACACACACACACACACACACACACACACACACACACACACACACACACACACACACACACACACACACACACACACACACACACACACACACACACACACACACACACACACACACACACACACACACACACACACACACACACACACACACACACACACACACACACACACACACACACACACACACACACACACACACACACACACACACACACACACACACACACACACACACGATCACTCCTCACTCGCACACTTACGATCCCCCCTCACACACACTTACGTTCCCCCCTCACACACACTTACGATCACCCCTCACACACACTTATGATCCCCCTCACGCACACTTACGACCCCCCCCCCTTATACTATTACCTGGCATATAGATTACTTGGGTTAGATTACTAAATTAACTAATTTTTTTTGTTATTTGAGTCCACTTTTAGACACTTTTTACCAATAAATTATTAATTCTCGCTATTGATAATTCAATGATTCTTGCGGCATGAATATATGAAAACAGATCTCATGTAATATAAATCGTTCCACACCAAATACACACTATTGAATTTGGGTTATGATGATTTAAAATGTGCTTATTTATCAAGGTGTTAATTTGTAAATGTTTAATTGTTGTTATTTTTTTAAGTAAGTAAATACTGTAGCATAAACTACTGTTTTGTTTTTAATTTAACTCACTTATATAGATCATGCCTGGATTGTTGAGTTATTTTCGTACACGACATAAGTTTAGGTTCAATGGAAAACAGAAACTACTTAAAGTGGTATGTTTGATTACGTTCAGAATTTACTTTATGTCGACACAACCTGTTATGTAAGTTATAGACTACACTTACAAGCTATTACAGAATTATTATTGATTATAATAACTAATTTGGTACGTAGCCCCCATTGGCTCAGTTGTATTTAATATATCAAAATCTGCCAGGAAGTCGATCTACGATTAGTCAGAAGTTATTAAGAATAGAACGTCAAGAGTGGCTCATAAAATTAGTATATAAACGTGAAAGTATCAATAGGCTATAAACGTTATAGGCACTATAATACATACGATAACACATGTGTCCCACACCAATAACGATACTTCTAAGGGAGTAATCGTAAATTCAGTCTATAATATACTGATCAAACACATGTGTTTGTTTAGTAAATAAATATTGTTCACTAATATTTTATTTTTAGCCATTTACACAGTAATAATGTTTTGGTACATATGATGAAGATTTTATAAAACGAGTTTATATTTTTAACTTTATTCCATATAGTTATCATTTAATAACTAAAATGAGAAAATGCTTTTATATTTTTTAGGAAATTGACAATTTTAAACTTGTAGATTCCATACCCCATACTGGAGATACGAAGTAGCCCGAGGGTTCAAACATGATTACCACATGATGGTCTACATTATAGTTTGGACTCTCACCTAAAATGCAACTGTTAGACAAGTGCTGAGACTTTACAGCTTATACATTTTTTTCGATAGAATCAACCTTTTCTAATGAAGGTTGATGAAACCGTTTTGAGAAGTAAACAGTAATTACTCAAATCACTTTTGCAATGAGTTGCCGTAATGGGAATCGTTGTTTGTGACGTTACACCCCACCCCACCCCCCACTTCAACCACTGGAGGGAAAATAACGTAGGTATAATATTCATTTACTGTATATAAACTTGAAGCTGTTTCTTATCAACGCAACTCCTCCCTTACTTCTTAACCAATTAAAACATTTTAAAAAATGTTCCTCTATTCGTAATTTTGCAATAAGGTCTTAATTCTTAACTATTTACACCCTAAAGGATATTGGAAGACCTTAATGTACGTTTTTCGATCATAATAATAACATGAAGAGAGATTTAAATTAATCGAAAAGTAACAGCTGTTCAAATGTAAATAATGATTTCCAACAAGTTTTATAACCTGTTTGAATGTAAAGAGTAGTAAGTTTGAATTCAGGAGGTAAGATCTTTCATAATGTTAATCCAGTGAAGGTTGTAGGCATGGTTTTATTCGCATTCAATTATAGGGCTCCACTCTACTAGATTTGAAGAGAGTTTCAATGATAATATAGTGCATTTATTATAATTATTAGACACTTCAGATGTTAAACAAGAACAAAATAAAATAAACACGTTTGAAATAGGATAAGTAATATCATTAAGTGTGTATACTAATAAATACTAAGCAACGCAAGTAATGTGAGTGAGATACAATTAATATTGTGAGTTTACGTTACACAGTTTACCTAAAATTATTTGTAGTCTAAAGTCACAGGCCGAGGTGCAACGAGGGCAGTTAGTGACAGGGTTGGCACTTGAAGCGTGCAGGGGTGTCCCCTAGTATATATATATATATTAGATTTTGTTGTATGCGTTTGTATTACAGTTCTAATGAGTATATAGTCTTGAATATGTATTTATTTCGAACTGAAATTCAAGTACAGTTTTTGTAATTTTAAACATACAAAACACCAATCCAATGTAAATTTGTATTTATTATTATTATTATATATATATGTTTAATAATTTAAACAATCGTAGAGTTTGAATGAGTAAAACTTTAACCGAACAACAGCTTGTTAACATTTGTATAGCTGAATCTCATAGAATTGGCCTTTGCATTATCTTTTCTAGTCTATTCTAGTCTCCAGTCTATATTTCCTGGAGCCTATCTATATTCCTATATTTTTAAAACATCATATGACCAAAAACTTGATTTTTTTAGTACAGTCAACGTTTTGTATCTGGGTGTACATGAATAAACAAGATAAGCTCTACAAAGCGTACAATGTCCACACTAACAAATCGGAATTGTGTTACTTGCGCTTCACATTTCATGAAATTTAGTTTCATATTCCACTTGTTTGTAAACGCTGGTCAACAATGGCAGCCCCAACTTGTCAGACAGCCAGCCCAAAGGTTGTCTTTTTGATGCTGGTTACGACCATACTCTCAACACATCAAGGGTTTTATAACTGCTGCCAACTTACATTAAGAGTGAAACACTGTTAAATGATAGTTTATGAAGATGTACGCATGATGTTAAAGCATAAAGTAAGCATGGAGATGTTAAATCTTAGTTGAGAAGAGTGATGGAGATGTAAAATGGCATCATTCCAAAAACAAGAATGCAGAGATCAGGTTTGTTACAAAGGAATATTGTTAACATTTATTTAACAAGTTTATTCTAAAACGTAGAGTAATGTAAATTAAAAGTCAATAGTATAAATGGCAGTTTAATTACAAAATATTTTAACGTAAAATCCATTGCGTTTGTTTGGTAATCAATGACTCAGAAAAACAATAATGATTGATTCAAATGGACGTGCATTCAAGGTGTTAACCTCTGCTCTCATTTAAGATTTTCTTCTGACACCTTTTGGGCGATCCCCCTGAGATGTGTCTAACCCTCTGAAAATAAATTTCTTTTTCTAAATCTAGAGTTGCAAACTAGGGAATGATCTACCAACTGCATTAAAATTGTATAGTAAAATTTCAAAAATTAATATGACACGTCTAAACGAGCACCTCACAGTTAGGATTTGAATGATGTTGGATAGTTGGTAATAGTTATACAGTATAATTATGTTGGAGTATAATAAAGAAAAGTGCTTTTAAATGTTAAGCATGTTTGTTCAATTGTCCTGTCATAAACCCTTTCTAATGTTATCTAAGCTTTAAAGATAAGTTAAAATAATTGATGGTATGTGTTGGTAATATTCCTAACTAAATCAGCATTTAATATTCCATTACAGATACCTATATGATTCCATTATTTCACAGAAGAATAACAGTTGAAACAAACTGTCATTGCCCAGAGTTCCATCTATTAGTTATAGATTTAATTAAGTACTGTCATAGTATAATAATGACAGTACTTAATTAAATTCAGGTATTGGTTACCTGAATTAATATTTACGTTAATTTTCACATAGATCAATTAACAAGATATATGAGCTGTTGTTTTAGGTTTTAGTATAATGAGCTCTTATATGGATACGTGTAATGATAATAAGTGTACGTAACCATGAAAGCATTTATAATAGGACTAACAGTAAAATCCTTATGACTCTCCAGTGTCTGTTGTAAATAATATAATAGGGAATATAACATTTTTTCGTTTTTTCTCTATTTTTCAATTAAGGCATTCACTTGTTACTTCTGTACTAGAGATATTATAAAGGTGATTGAGACGATATAATGTTTTTGTGGCCCTTTTGGTGGATTTAAATAATACTGTATGTATGGTTGTTTTCTTGTAGTAAAACGCATTTAAATAATTTACATTTCTAAGGGCTACGATTTTTAAGTAAGGGAATATAATTTACTTTATATTTCTTACATTTATCATTAATAAATTACTGGTTATATAGTAATAAAAAGACCTAATTCAACGTATAGTCTTTATATATATATACAGTGTGGAAGAAAAGTCCGGAACAGATTTTTTATTTCTGAACGATTACAGGTAAAGCGATAAAACTTGGCACATCAATACTGCACCTATTAATCTACTTTTTGACGTAACTACCATTTTTCTGTCCTCTCAGGGGGATCGCCCAAAAGGTGTCAGAAGACGATCTTAAATGAGAGCAGAGGTTAAGTAGTACTTCAAGTTAAAGGTCTTTGGTAGTAGAACATAAACCCACAAATCCGACCTCAATAATCTTGCGGTACTTTTCATAGCGCACGATTATTATTTTATTATCAGTCGCAACATTGTCAATGGACCTTTTATACCATGTATATTTCCTTTAAATAATAATATTTTCCTTTAGTGAAATTAGTAAGAGGCTATAAAGATTTGTTCACACTTAACACAAAGCAGAAACAGTACAAATCCAAAGTTTGAGAACAAGCCAACTCATGTATTCCGTATTACCCCTGGGCTCACAAATGCAAGCTCCAAGTTTAATGGCTGAGCCACAAAGGAGTCTGATACAGCGGTAAGATTTGTTAACTCTTAACACAAAGCCATACATTTTATGTAAAGTCAGGACAAATCCAAATTTTGAGAACAAGCCAACTCGTGTATCCCGTATTACCCCTAGGCTCACAAATGCAAGCTCCAAGTTTTATGGCTGGGCAAAAAAGGACTCTGATACAGCGGTAAGATTTGTTAACTCTTAACACAAAGCCATACATTTTATGTATAGTCAGAACAAATCTAAAGTTTGAGAACAAGCCAACTCATGTATTCCGTATTACCCCTCGGCTCACACCTGCAAGTTCCAAGTTTTATGGCTGGGCAACAAAGGACTCTGATACAGCGGTAAGATTTGTTAACTCTTAACACAAAGCCATACACTTTATATATAGTCAGGACAAATCTAAAGTTTGAGAACAAGCCAACTCATGTATTCCGTATTACCCCTGGGCTCACACCTGCAAGTTCCAAATTTTATGGCTGAGCCACAAAGGAGTCTGATACAGCGGTAAGATTTGTTAACTCTTAACACAAAGCCATACACTTTATGTATAGTCAGAACAAATCTAATGTTTGAGAAAAAGCCAACTCATGTATTCCGTATTACCCCTGGGCTCACACCTGCAAGTTCCAAGTTTTATGGCTGGGCAACAAAGGACTCTGATACAGCGGTAAGATTTGTTAACTCTTAACACAGAGCCATACATTTTATGTAAAGTCAGGACAAATCTAAAGTTTGAGAACAAGCCAACTCATGTATTCCGTAGTACCCCTGGGCTCACACCTGCAAGTTCCAAGTTTTATGGCTGAGCCACAAAGGACTCTGATACAGCGGTAAGATTTGTTAACTCTTAACACAAAGCCATACACTTTATATATAGTCAGAACAAATCTAAAGTTTGAGAACAAGCCAACTCATGTATTTTGTATTACCCATGGGCTCACACCTGTAAGTTCCAAGTTTTATGGCTGAGCCACAAAGGAGTCTGATTTAGCGGTTAGATATGTCTGTAGCAGCATTTTACAGAGATAGGTGTTTTCTATTGATTACATCGATTTACGTTTATATTTATTTAGATTATTTAACTTAAACACACTAACAACCAGAAATCTTTTGTTTAACGTCTGAATTAAGATCTTGAATGTCGTATTACAACTAAATAGTTTTTAATCGCAATAATACATAGTACAAGTGAACGTCACACAGCACAACTTTATTACAATAAAAGGAGGTTGAATAGGTTGAAAAGGTAGTTAAATGTATACGTGTAAAGGTAGTACCCTATCTACCCGCCCATATACGTGTAATGGTAGTACCCTATCTACCCGCCCATATACGTGTAATGGTAGTACCCTATCAACCCGCCCATATACGTGTAATGGTAGTACCCTATCAACCCTCCCATATACGTGTAATGGTAGTACCCTATCTACCCACCCATATACGTGTAATGGTAGTACCCTATCAACCCACCCATATACATGTAATGGTAGTACCCTATCAACCCACCCATATACGTTAACTCTGTGTGTGTGTGTGTGTGTGTGTGTGTGTGTGTGTGTGTGTGTGTGTGTGTGTGTGTGTGTGTGTGTGTGTGTGTGTGTGTGTGTGTGTGTGTGTGTGTGTGTGTGTGTGTGTGTGTGTGTGTGTGTGTGTGTGTGTGTGTGTGTGTGTGTGTGTGTGTGTGTGTGTGTGTGTGTGTGTGTGTGTGTGTGTGTGTGTGTGTGTGTGTGTGTGTGTGTGTGTGTGTGTGTGTGTGTGTGTGTGTGTGTGTGTGTGTGTGTGTGTGTGTGTGTGTGTGTGTGTGTGTGTGTGTGTGTGTGTGTGTGTGTGTGTGTGTGTGTGTGTGTGTGTGTGTGTGTGTGTGTGTGTGTGTGTGTGTGTGTGTGTGTGTGTGTGTGCGCTTGCAGTTTACTGTAGTGTATGTGTGTGTAGGTGAGTGACTGCTTGCACTACCCAGTTTACTGTGGTGTATGTGTGTAGGTGAGTGACTGCTTGCACTACCCAGAAGTGGCCCCAGTCCCAGTCAGTTAGCCAGACTGCCGCTTTATCGTCAAACGCGATATGGTGATTTCGTCTGCCTTGCCCTTCTTGTCGTTGCACTTCAACTCGCTTACACTACACCACATACGCACATTATCAGACGTATATTGGGCGGGTGATAATATGGGCATATGTACTTTCCACACACGGAAATGGTGTGTGGGAAGTATCCACTCGCCCATACACATGCAACAGTAGTACTATATCCACCCGCCCATATACGTGTAATGGTAGTACCCTATCAACCCGCCCATATACGTGTAATGGTAGTACCCTATCTACCCGCCCATATACGTGTAATGGTAGTACCCTATCAACCCACCCATATACGTGCAATGGTAGTACCCTATCCACCCACCCACACACGTGTAATGGTAGTACCCTATCCACCCGCCCATACACGTGCAATGGTAGTACCCTATCTACCCACCCAAATACGTGCAATGGTAGTACCCTATCCACCCACCCACACACGTGTAATGGTAGTACCCTATCCAACCACCCACACACGTGCAATGGTAGTACCCTATCTACCCACCCATATACGTGCAATGGTAGTACCCTATCCACCCGCCCACACACGTGCAATGGTAGTACCCTATCCACCCACCCGTATACGTACAATGGTAGTACCCTATCCACCCGCCCAAATACGTGCAATTGTAGTACCCTATCCAACCGCCCAAATACGTGCAATGGTAATACCCTATCCACCCGCCCATATACGTGCAATGGTAGTACCCTATCCACACGCCCATACACGTGCAGTTTTAGTATTTATACATTTTGTACGTGCAGTGTAATATATTTGTGCATTGTGTACTTATATGGTAATATATTTGTGTTATATGTTGTTCACTTATACTGTGTATATTAATTTGAAGAATTTTTACAGTTAATGCATAACGGTTGCTAACCATACGTTTATCTAAACAATTGACACACATTGTTTATCCATAAATGGCCTGGCCAATCACTATGATTCTACTTTATGAGGGTAGTTCAATGCCCCCCTCTCATCCCGTAAGTCTCATAGTCACAGTGGTACATTTATATCAGCGGCGATTCAAAGTAACATCTAGATTAGTTAGAGTTCGAGGTGAATATTATCGATACAATGTAACAGCCAAGTTTAGTATTGGAACCTGCGCCATCTGTCAGCCTCTGGATCACCTAGTTATTATTAAGTTACCACCGTAATCCATATACGCGTCAAACGTGTAGTTATATATAAGATAGTGTACAAGTTATAGTGTCTTTAATACATGATATATAGATTTTTAAAAGTTAAAAATATTTTTAATT
>JAQJVL010000334.1:0-95000 GCA_035578905.1 Stictocephala bisonia | reverse complement strand
TAAACAAGATAAGCTCTACAAAGCGTACATTGTCCACACTAACAAATCGGAATTGTGTTACTTGCGCTTCACATTTCATGAAATTTAGTTTCATAGTCCACTTGTTTGTAAACGCTAGTCAACAATGGCAGCCCCAACTTGTCAGACAGCCAGCCCAAAGGTTGTCTTTTTGATGCTGGTTACGACCATACTCTCAACACATCAAGGGTTTTATAACTGCTGCCAACTTACATTTAGAGTGAAACACTGTTAAATGATAGTTTATGGAGATGTACGCATGATGTTAAAGCATAAAGTAAGCATGGAGATGTTAAATCATAGTTGAGAAGAGTGATGGAGATGTAAAATGGCATCATTCCAAAAACAAGAATGCAGAGATCAGGATTGCCGCAAAGGAGTATTGTTAACATTTATTTAACAAGTTTATTCTAAAACGTAGAGTAATGTAAATTAAAAGTCAATAGTATAAATGGCAGTTTAATTACAAAATATTTTAACGTAAAATCCATTGCGTTTGTTTGGTAATCAATGACTCAGAAAAACAATAATGATTGATTCAAATGGACGTGCATTCAAGGTGTAATATGAAAATAAATTTCTTTTTCTAAATCTAGAGTTGCAAACTAGGGAATGATCTACCAACTGCATTAAAATTGTATAGTAAAATTTCAAAAATTAATATGACACGTCTAAACGAGCACCTCACAGTTAGGATTTGAATGATGTTGGGTAGTTGGTAATAGTTATACAGTACTGTATAATTATGTTGGAGTATAATAAAGAAAAGTGCTTTTAAATGTTAAGCATGTTTGTTCAATTGTCCTGTCATAAACCCTTTCTAATGTTATCTAAGCTTTAAAGATAAGTTAAAATAATTGATGGTATGTGTTGGTAATATTCCTAACTAAATCAGCATTTAATATTCCATTACAGATACCTATATGATTCTATTATTTCACAGAAGAATAACAGTTGAAACAAACTCTCATTGCCCAGAGTTCCATCTATTAGTTATAGATTTAATTAAGTACTGTCATAGTATAATAGTATATTGGTTACCTGAATTAATATTTACGTTAATTTTCACATAGATCAATTAACAAGATATATGAGCTGTTGTTTTAGGTTTTAGTATAATGAGCTCTTATATGGATACGTGTAATGATAATAAGTGCACGTAACCATGAAAGCATTTATAATAGGACTAACAGTAAAATCCTTAGGACTCTCCAGTGTCTGTTGTAAATAATATAATAGGGAATATAACATTTTTTCGTTTTTTTCTCTATTTTTCAATTAAGACATTCACTTGTTATTTCTGTACTAGAGATATTATAAAGGTGATTGAGACGATATAATTTTTTTGTGCCCCTTTTAGTGGATTTAAATAATACGGTATGTATGGTTGTTTTCCTTTAGTAAAACGCATTTAAATAATTTACATTTCTAAGGGCTACGATTTTTAAGTAAGGGAATATAATTTACTTTATATTTCTTACATTTATCATTAATAAATTACTGGTTATATAGTAATAAAAAGACCTAATTCAACGTATAGTCTTTATATATATATACAGTGTGGAAGAAAAGTCCGGAACAGATTTTTTATTTCTGAACGATTACAGGTAAAGCGATAAAACTTGGCACATCAATACTGCACCTATTAATCTACTTTTTGACGTAACTACCATTTTTCTGTCAAACAGGGGGATCGCCCACAAGGTGTCAGAAGAAAATCTTAAATGAGAGCAGAGGTTACGTAGTACTTCAAGTTAAAGGTCTATGGTAGTAGAACATAAACCCACAAATCCGACCTCAATAATCTTGCGGTACTTTTCATAGCGCACGATTATTATTTTATTATCAGTCGCAACATTGTCAATGGACCTTTTATAACATGTATATTTCCTTTAAATAATAATATTTTCCATTAGTGAAATTAGTAAGAGGCTATAAAGATTTGTTCACACTTAACACAAAGCAGAAGCAGTACAAATCCAAAGTTTGAGAACAAGCCAACTCATGTATTCCGTATTACCCCTGGGCTCACACCTGCAAGCTCCAAGTTTTATGGCTGAGCCACAAAGGAGTCTGATACAGCGGTAAGATTTGTTAACTCTTAACACAAAGCCATACATTTTATGTAAAGTCAGAACAAATCTAAAGTTTGAGTACAAGCCAACTCATGTATTTCGTACTACCCCTGGGCTTGCACCTGCAAGCTCCAAGTTTTATGGCTGAGCCACAAAGGAGTCTGATACAGCGGTAAGATTTGTTAACTCTTAACACAAAGCCATACATTTTATGTAAAGTCAGAACAAATCTAAAGTTTGAGTACAAGCCAACTCATGTATTTCGTATTACCCCTGGGCTCACACCTGCAAGCTCTAAGTTTATGGCTGAGCCACAAAGGAGTCTGATACAGCGGTAAGATTTGTTAACTCTTAACACAAAGCCGAACACTTTATATGTAGTCAGAACAAATCTAAAGTTTGAGAACAAGCCAACTCATGTATACCGTATTACCCCTGGGCTCACACCTGCAAGCTCCAAGTTTTATGGCTGAGCCACAAAGGAGTCTGATACAGCGGTAAGATTTGTTAACTCTTAACACAAAGCCGAACACTTTATATGTAGTCAGAACAAATCTAAAGTTTGAGTACAAGCCAACTCATGTATTTCGTATTACCCCTGGGCTCACACCTGCAAGCTCCAAGTTTTATGGCTGAGCCAAAGTGGAGTTTGATACAGCGGTAAGATTTGTTAACTCTTAACACAAAGCCATACATTTTATGTAAAGTCAGAACAAATCTAAAGTTTGAGTACAAGCCAACTCATGTATTTCGTATTACCCCTGGGCTCACACCTGCAAGCTCTAAGTTTATGGCTGAGCCACAAAGGAGTCTGATACAGCGGTAAGATTTGTTAACTCTTAACACAAAGCCATACATTTTATGTAAAGTCAGGACAAATCCAAAGTTAGAGAACAAGCCAACTCATGTATTCCGTATTACCCCTGGGCTCACACCTGCAAGTACCAAGTTTTATGGCTGAGCCACAAAGGAGTCTGATACAGCGGTAAGATTTGTTAACTCTTAACACAAAGCCATACATTTTATGTAAAGTCAGGACAAATCCAAAGTTTGAGAGCAAGCCAACTCATGTATTTCGTATTACCCCTGGGCTCACACCTGCAAGTTCCAAGTTTTATGGCTGAGCCACAAAGGAGTCTGATACAGCGGTAAGATTTGTTAACTCTTAACACAAAGCCATACATTTTATGTATAGTCAGAACAAATCTAAAGTTTGAGTACAAGCCAACTCATGTATTTCGTATTACCCCTGGGCTCACACCTGCAAGCTCTAAGTTTGATGGCTGAGCCACAAAGGAGTCTGATTTAGCGGTAAGATATGTCTGTAGCAGCATTTTACAGAGATAGGTGTTTTCTATTGATTACATCGATTTACATTTATATTTATTTAGATTATTTAACTTAAACACACTAACAACCAGAAATCTTTTGTTTAATTCGTCTGAATTCAGATCTTGAATGTCGTATTACAACTAAATAGTTTTTAATTACAATAATACATAGTACAAGTGAACGTCACACAGCACAACTTTATTACAATAAAAGCAGGTTGAATAGGTTGAAAAGGTAGTTAAATGTATACGTGTAGTGGTAGTACCCTATCTACCCGCCCATATACGTGTAATGGTAGTACCCTATCTACCCGCCCATATACGTGTAATGGTAGTACCCTATCAACCCGCCCATATACGTGTAATGGTAGTACCCTATCAACCCGCCCATATACGTGTAATGGTAGTACCCTATCTACCCGCCCATATACGTGTAATGGTAGTACCCTATCTACCCGCCCATATACGTGTAATGGTAGTACCCTATCTACCCGCCCATATACGTGTAATGGTAGTACCCTATCAACCCGCCCATATACGTGTAATGGTAGTACCCTATCAACCCGCCCATATACGTGTAATGGTAGTACCCTATCTACCCACCCATATACGTGTAATGGTAGTACCCTATCTACCCGCCCATATACGTGTAATGGTAGTACCCTATCTACCCGCCCATATACGTGTAATGGTAGTACCCTATCAACCCGCCCATATACGTGTAATGGTAGTACCCTATCAACCCGCCCATATACGTGTAATGGTAGTACCCTATCTACCCACCCATATACGTGTAATGGTAGTACCCTATCAACCCGCCCATATACGTGTATTGGTAGTACCCTATCAACCCGCCCATATACGTGTAATGGTAGTACCCTATCAACCCACCCATATACGTGTAATGGTAGTACCCTATCAACCCGCCCATATACGTGTAATGGTAGTACCCTATCAACCCGCCCATATACGTGTAATGGTAGTACCCTATCTACCCACCCATATACGTGTAATGGTAGTACCCTATCAACCCGCCCATATACGTGTATTGGTAGTACCCTATCAACCCGCCCATATACGTGTAATGGTAGTACCCTATCAACCCACCCATATACGTGTAATGGTAGTACCCTATCAACCCGCCCATATACGTGTAATGGTAGTACCCTATCTACCCACCCATATACGTGTAATGGTATAACCCTATCAACCCGCCCATATACATGTAATGGTAGTAACCTATCTACCCGCCCATATACGTGTAATGGTAGTACCCTATCAACCCGCCCATATACGTGTAATGGTAGTACCCTATCAACCCACCCATATACGTGTAGTGGTAGTACCCTATCTACCCGCCCACATACGTGTAATGGTAGTACCCTATCCACCCGCCCACACACGTGCAATGTTAGTACGCTATCCACCCGCCCACACAAGTGCAATGGTAGTACCCTATCCACCCACCCACACACATGAAATGGTAGTACCCTATCAACCCGCCCATATATGTGCAATGGTAGTACCCTATCAACCCGCCCATATACGTGCAATGGTAGTACCCTATCAACCCGCCCACACACGTGCAATGGTAGTACCCTATTCACCCGCCCACACACGTGCAATGGTAGTACCCTATCCACCCACCCATATACGTACAATGGTAGTACCCTATCCACCCGCCCAAATACGTGCAATGGTAGTACCCTATCCAACCGCCCAAATACGTGCAATGGTAATACCCTATCCACCCGCCCATATACATGCAATGGTAGTACCCTATCCACACGCCCATACACGTGCAGTTTTAGTATTTATACATTTTGTACATGCAATGTAATATATTTGTGCATTGTGTACTTATATGGTAATATATTTGTGTTATATGTTGTTCACTTATACTGTGTATATTAATTTGAAGCATTTTTACAGTTAATGCATAACGGTTGCTAACCAAACGTTTATCTAAACAATTGACACACATTGTTTATCCACAAATGGCCTGGCCAATCACTATGATTCTACTTTATGAGGGTAGTTCAATGCCCACCCTCTCATCCCGTAAGTCTCACAGTCACAGTGGTACATTTATATCAGCGGTGATTCAAAGTAACATCTAAATTAGTTACCGTATGTGGTGAATATTATCGATACAATCTAACAGCCAAGGTCAGTATTGGACCCTGCGCCATCTCTCAGCCTCTGGCTCACCTAGTTATTATTAAGTTACCACCGTAATCCATATACGCGTCAAACGTGTAGTTATATATAAGATAGTGTACACGTTATAGTGTCTTTAATACATGATATATAGATTTTTTAAAGTTCAAAATATTTTTAATTTCTCATTTTTTTATATTTGAAGATATTTAATAAATGGATATTTAAAGTTTAAATTAGGGTAATGATTGTACAAGCCTATCAGTCTGACTATTGATTATATGTTTTATTCTCTTTTTTATTCAAGCATGGTAACAAACATCCTTATATTAACCTTCCCTAGCCTTCCTATTTTTATCTATGATTTTCTCTATTCTAGAAACTATCTATAAAATGTCAATGCCTTCCCATGTATCTAGTCTCCATGTATAGGATTGCCATTAGCGATGGAAGATTTGCAATAGGCTTCGGGCAACCACAGCACCCCTTTTTGGGCAAAGCCATCTAATTGCTTGATGATTACAATCCCTTTGGCACCTAAGTGAGGGAACGTTACATCTCTTGGGAGATCCTTTTAAGGACATTCATGCATCTCTATATCAGCGTAGATATCCGATTAATCGGTAGCGTAGTTGGTTAGAGCCCATCTATCATTTAAAAATTCTCAGTTCGTTCCCAATCAGAGTCATAATAAATTTTAAATGGATAAACACTGGCATTTCTTTTGGCATTATCTAAGTAATTAATAGCACAGTCTAAGGAATAGTCGGCCTTAGTCCGTAACAATGACTACAATCACTCAGATACGCTCATCAAACTCATCCAAAGTTAACATTCGCCCATACCTTGATTATTGGCATCTAACTAATAAATAAATAATGCACTTAATGTTGTATGTCACATTTGAATATTTGTTCAACAACCCAGGTAGGTTGCAACCTCAAAGAAATGTACAGACCACCTCTTGAGACGTGGCTGTAATCAGCCAACGCTAAAAGCAGATCCATATCAATTATTATCCATCTGAATAGAAAGAAGATAGCCTTGGCTGTACTATGCCTTTGCATTCCGTTCCTCTCTGCAAACTAAAATGTATAAATAAAAAGCAAATAATTTATGTTTTTCTATAACAATAGTAACTAAATTATTAGCACCAACATAGAAGCACGTAATAAAATTAAAGGATTATTGAGTTTTTTAGATATATCATTGGTGGAAAATCCTGCCACTAATAAGTTTTTAATTGAATAAACTCGTAAATTGGAAACGTTATTAAACACGTTTTTTACAAATGTCATATTTTATTGGGCTTTTACTATTTTCCTGATTACGTTTTCCTGATAGAGTGGGAAGTTTCAATTAATATAATCCTTAATTTGTTGAACAAAATCTGAAAAAATGTAATTGGGTAATTTTTTTTAGTTGAAATATATGAAACACACCCGATATCATAGACAGATATTTTTATTCACTTTACGTTATCATTTTGAAATCACTTTAATCAATGCATCAGGCAAATGTAACGTATGTGTTTAGCAGTAATGTACTAACTATACATTTCATAAGAATTAAAACGTGATCAAGTAGTTAATTTTATAGCCTCTAGAAGCCAAAAAAATATTGCTCAGGAAATTGATAACTTTTTTGTTGAGAAGTCAAATTTCTTAAATTTATATATCATACAGATAGTTTTCCTGAAAAAAGTTTTGAAATATAAATGCGATGCATTATCAGTTTTTAAAATACAAATGTTTCGTTTTACCTAAGTTTACTGTTTCTTATTTATTTATCAGCTATGGAACAGAAGCACAATCAATGTATATTATGCTTCTATCTCCCACCACAGAGCCAAATACAGGTTTCATAACCAATCAACACCTGCTTCTCCAATCTAATGAAGACTAGCTAATCACCCCTAAAAAGATCGCAATGGGCAGTCATTAACCATGTGATCTATTAATGAGTGCACCCACCCACCTACCCCTCTTCTCATACATATACGGTGGTATTATAACTGTATTGATTCCAAATAGAATACAGATTACTAAAACTTATGATGAAATTTAAAAAAAAAATATTCCATAACATATAATTAAAAGTTATAATTAAACAGTGGTATGATTTCATTTTTCATAGGCTTCTTATTTTTTAGTAAACCTTCAAACTCGCCGCCAGTGATATGACATAGTGTGACCATTAATGTGATAATTAATGCGATATAGGGATTATATACCAAAATATAAACTTCACCAAATCTTGAATTTATATTTTGGATTGGCACATAAATATTTATTTACATCACTGTAAACAATTAAAAGAGTTAATATTGAGATACTCTCTCGAGCATACTAAAAATACAATAACTATGAGTTCAAGGTATCAATGATTTTACAGATTTATTTTGTTATAATTATCATAGAGCAGTAGAATTATATTTATATTTATCAATTAGTAACAGTTGGAATGTTATTGATTAGTAATGGATACGTTTTACTCGTCGTACATGTACTGGGCTATCTAAGAAAAGTTTTAGGTTACCTACTGGCCCAGTTAAACAACCGCATTAGTAATGGAGACGTTTTACTCGTCGTACATGTACTGGGCGATCTAAGTGAAGTTTTAGGTTACCTACTGGCCTATTTAAACAACCGTATTAGTAATGGGGACGTTTTACTCGTCGTACATGTACTGGGCTATCTAAATGAAGTTTTAGGTTACCTACTGGCCTATTTAAACAACCGTATTAGTAATAGAGACGTTTTACTCTTCGTACATGTACTGGGCTATCTAAGTGAAGTTTTAGGTTACCTACTGGCCTATTTAAACAACCGTATTAGTAATGGGGACGTTTTACTCGTCGTACATGTACTGGGCGATCTAAGAGAAGTTTTAGGTTACCTACTGGCCCAGTTAAACAACCGCATTAGTAATGGAGACGTTTTACTCGTCGTACATGTACTGGGCGATCTAAGTGAAGTTTTAGGTTACCTACTGGCCTATTTAAACAACCGTATTAGTAATGGGGACGTTTTACTCGTCGTACATGTACTGGGCTATCTAAATGAAGTTTTAGGTTACCTACTGGCCTATTTAAACAACCGTATTAGTAATAGACACGTTTTACTCTTCGTACATGTACTGGGCTATCTAAGAGAAGTTTTAGGTAACCTACTGGCCTAGTTAAACAACCGTATTAGTAATGGAGACGTTTTACTCGTCGTACATGTACTGGCATATGTAAGTGAAGTTTTAGGCTACCTACTGGATTAGTTAAATAACCTTATTTGTAATGGGGACGTTTTACTCGTCGTACATGTACTGGGCTATCCAAGAGAAGTTTTAGGTAACCTACTGACCTATTTAAACAACCGTATTAGTAATGGAGACGTTTTACTCGTCGTACATGTACTGGGCTATCTAAGTGAAGTTTTAAGTTACCAACTGGCCTAGTTAAACAACAGTATTAGTAATGGAGACGTTTTACTCGTCGTACATGTACTGGGCGATCTAAGTGAAGTTTTAAGTTACCAACTGGCCTAGTTAAACAACAGTATTAGTAATGGAGACGTTTTACTCGTCGTACATGTACTGGGCTATCTAAGAGAAGTTTTAGGTTACCTACTGGCCTAATTAAACAACCGTATTAGTAATGGAGACGTTTTACTCGTCGTACATGTACTGGGCTATCTAAGTGAAGTTTTAGGTTACCTACTGGCCTAGTTAAACAACCGTATTAGTAATGGAGACGTTTTACTCGTCGTACATGTACTGGCATATGTAAGTGAAGTTTTAGGCTACCTACTGGATTAGTTAAATAACCTTATTTGTAATGGGGACGTTTTACTCATCGTACATGTACTGGGCTATCCAAGAGAAGTTTTAGGTAACCTACTGGCCTATTTAAACAACCGTATTAGTAATAGAGACGTTTTACTCGTCGTACATGTACTGGGCTATCTAAGTGAAGTTTTAGGTTACCTACTGGCCTAGTTAAACAACCGTATTAGTAATGGAGACGTTTTACCCGTCGGACATGTACTGGGCTATCTAAGTGAAGTTTTAGGTTACCTACTAGCCTATTTAAACAACCGTATTAGTAATGGAGACGTTTTACTCGTCGTACATGTACTGGGCTATCTAAGTGAAGTTTTAGGTTACCTACTGGCCTAGTTAAACAACCGTATTAGTAATGGAGACGTTTTACTCGTCTTACATGTACTGGGTTATCTAAGTGAAGTTTTAGGTTACCTACTGGCCTAGTTAAACAACCGTATTAGTAATTGAGACGTTTTACTCGTCGTACATGTACTGGGCTATCTAAGTGAAGTTTTAAGTTACCAACTGGCCTAGTTAAACAACCGTATTAGAAATGGAGACGTTTTACTCGTCGTACATGTACTGGCATATGTAAGTGAAGTTTTAGGCTACCTACTGGATTAGTTAAATAACCTTATTTGTAATGGGGACGTTTTACTCGTCGTACATGTACTGGGCTATCCAAGAGAAGTTTTAGGTAACCTACTGGCCTATTTAAACAACCGTATTAGTAATGGGGACGTTTTACTCGTCGTACTTGTACTGGGCTATCTAAATGTAGTTTTAGGTTACCTACTGGCCTATTTAAACAACCGTATTAGTAATAGAGACGTTTTACTCGTCGTACATGTACTGGGCTATCTAAGAGAAGTTTTAGGTAACCTACTGGCCTAGTTAAACAACCGTATTAGTAATGGAGACGTTTTACTTGTCGTACATGTACTGGGCTATCTAAGTGAAGTTTTAGGTTACCTACTGGCCTAGTTAAACAACCGTATTAGTAATGGAGATGTTTTACCCGTCGTACATGTACTGGGCTATCTAAGTGAAGTTTTAGGTTACCTACTGGCCTATTTAAACAACCGTATTAGTAATGGAGACGTTTTACTCGTCGTACATGTACTGGGTTATCTAAGTGAAGTTTTAGGTTACCTACTGGCCTAGTTAAACAACCGTATTAGTAATTGAGACGTTTTACTCGTCGTACATGTACTGGGCTATCCAAGAGAAGTTTTAGGTTACCTACTGGCCTAGTTAAACAACCGCATTAGTAATGGAGACGTTTTACTCGTCGTACATGTACTGGGCTATCTAAGTGAAGTTTTAAGTTACCAACTGGCCTAGTTAAACAACAGTATTAGTAATGGAGACGTTTTACTCGTCGTACATGTACTGGGCTATCTAAGAGAAGTTTTAGGTTACCTACTGGCCTAATTAAACAACCGTATTAGTAATGGAGACGTTTTACTCGTCGTACATGTACTAGGCTATCTATGTGAAGTTTTAGGTAACCTGGCCTAGTTAAACAACCGTATTTGTAATGGAGACGTTTTACTCGTCGTACATGTACTGGGCTATCCAAGAGAAGTTTTAGGTAACCTACTGGCATATTTAAACAACCGTATTAGTAATGGGGACGTTTTACTCGTCGTACATGTACTGGGCTATCTAAATGTAGTTTTAGGTTACCTACTGGCCTATTTAAACAACCGTATTAGTAATAGAGACGTTTTACTCGTCGTACATGTACTGGGCTATCTAAGAGAAGTTTTAGGTAACCTACTGGCCTAGTTAAACAACCGTATTAGTAATGGAGACGTTTTACTCGTCGTAAATGTACTGGGCTATCTAAGTGAAGTTTTAGGTAACCTACTGGCCTAGTTAAACAACCGTATTAGTAATGGAGATGTTTTACCCGTCGTACATGTACTGGGCTATCTAAGTGAAGTTTTAGGTTACCTACTGGCCTATTTAAACAACCGTATTAGTAATGGAGACGTTTTACTCGTCGTACATGTACTGGGCTATCTAAGTGAAGTTTTAGGTTACCTAATGGCCTAGTTAAACAACCGTATTAGTAATGGAGACGTTTTACTCGTCGTACATGTACTGGGTTATCTAAGTGAAGTTTTAGGTTACCTACTGGCCTAGTTAAACAACCGTATTAGTAATTGAGACGTTTTACTCGTCGTACATGTACTGGGCTATCCAAGAGAAGTTTTAGGTTACCTACTGGCCTAGTTAAACAACCGCATTAGTAATGGAGACGTTTTACTCGTCGTACATGTACTGGGCTATCTAAGTGAAGTTTTAAGTTACCAACTGGCCTAGTTAAACAACCGTATTAGTAATGGAGACGTTTTACTCGTCGTACATGTACTGGGTTATCTAAGTGAAATTTTAGGTTACCTACTGGCCTAGTTAAACAACCGTATTAGTAATTGAGACGTTTTACTCGTCGTACATGTACTGGGCTATCCAAGAGAAGTTTTAGGTTACCTACTGGCCTAGTTAAACAACCGCATTAGTAATGGAGACGTTTTACTCGTCGTACATGTACTGGGCTATCTAAGTGAAATTTTAGGTAACCTAGTGGCCTAATTAAACAACCGTATTAGTAATGGAGACGTTTTACTCGTCATACATGTACTAGGCTATCTAAGTGAAGTTTTAGGTAACCTACTGACCTAGTTAAACAACCGTATTAGTAATGGAAAGACATTTTACTAGTCGTACATGTACTGGGCTATCTAAGTGAAGTTTTAGGTAACCTACTGGTTTTTTTAAACAACCGTATTAGTAATGGAGACGTTTTACTCGTCGTACATGTACTGGCCTATTTAAGTGAAGTTTTAGGTAACCTACTGACCTAGATAAACAACCGTATTATTAATGGAGACGTTTTACTCGTCGTACATGTACTGGCCTATTGAGACCCATCCCCCACCAAAACTGGAAAGCGTGCCAACTGGGGGATTGCCCAAAACCAGTCAAGCGATGGGATCATGGGTGGCAGTTGGAGGGTCAAACCACAACTCGGCAGCTGAGCAAAAACTAACTTTAATTTCAAGTTCACAAATTATTACGTTATAATCAGAACCGGCAGAAGGCCACAATATCAAATCACACTTAATTAAATAACAAGAAACACAAAAATTCACAAGAGAAAACAAACTTAACACGAAAACAGCAAACGCTACAAATACCCAAAAATAACAATTACCTACATGGCCTATCTGCAGCCAACTAGAGACTCAAAAGAAAATTTAAGAACAACTTAAAACTGACAATTTAGAAAAATTTTGATAACCCCAATTAACCCGGCAATTTAGCCCACAAATATGTCTTGACTGGAGGCGGGGAACAAATCGAATGACACATGAGAGCTGGAACAAGGAACGAATGAGTCCGAGCCAACGGCCACCAAAATAAGCAAATCGCAGGGCACGAGCGGTCTCAGGCAGCCCGGCAGACCACGATGAACGTAACAAAATATGTACCGGTCAAACAACCCGGTAAAATCTCCCTCTGCAAAACCTCAACACACCCAGGCAGGGGAGAAAACTCGGTACTTCAGGGAACAAACAAAAGAAGAAGAGACCCCCAAAGAGTGGTGTTCCAAGGACGCCAAAGAGAATCTAAGAGAGGAAACCCCTCGAACAGGGAGCGAACTACCCTGACTGTCGGGCCCGACAAGAAAGAGAGACAGAGACTCTCTCAGAACAGCCACCTAGGGTGCAGAGGTGATCAATCTCTTTGCCCCAAGAAACCCCCAGGAACACCAACTCCTGTATCAACGGTTCCCCGGAAAGCCTTAAGCTGGGACACGTGGGCTTTCCTGAACACCCTGCCTGACTGGGGATCGACCAGCAGAGCAGTCACCGGTGACAAAAACCTAGCTTTGCGGTGGGCCCAGACCACCGATAACACGACTTTGCGGCTCTTCGTTCCGCGGCAGAACTGACCAGGTGAGCCTGACAAAGAACCAGATCTCCAACCTGGAAAGGGTTTGGAGTACGATCCTAATCATACCTCCTCCTTACTCTCTCTCTAGCACGTAGCAGGTTGCGCCGAGCAGCCCGCCACGTGGACACTATGTCAGTGGCACCTGGCGTAGGTAGAATATCCTCTAGCCTCCACAAGTTGGACAGAGGGTTGTTAGGAGGGTATCTATGTAGAATTTCGAATGGAGTGGCATTGTGATTCTCATGCTTAGAAGAATTAAAAGCAACCTGGATCCAAGAGAGACTCTCATCCCAGGTGTTCTGCTTCTCATCATGGAAAGTAATAAGGGCAGACCAAAGATTGCGGTTGAACCGCTCTGCCTGAGAAGGCTGTGGGTAATACGGAGAGGTAGTCACATGCCTGATACCATTGCCAAAACAGAACCTACGGAACTCGTAGGAGGTAAACTGGCTACCATTGTCTGACACAAGAGTGGAAGGCACTCCAAAGTGCTGGAAGAGTTGGGACTGGAGAGCATGGATGGTGAGCTTAGCCGTAGCACTCCGAAGTGGGAAAAGCCAAACAAACTTCGAGAAAGCATCCACACAAACAAGTAGGTAGGAGCTACCTGACTTGCTACGGGGAAAAGGACCCACTTAGTCAATGAACACCTTCTCAAAAGGACGCTCGGCCACCTCAGAAGATAACAACCCTAACTTTGCATTCTGACTAGGCTTGCTGATAGAGCACAGGTAACAAGCCCACACTCTGCCAGCAACATCCCGGTCCATGCCCTTCTATATGAAATACCTACGAATCTTAGCGATGGTCTTATGAATGCCAAGATGACCGCCCACAAGAGAAGAGTGATAATATTGAAAGACCATCGGTACTAGATGACTAGGCAGCACTACACGGGGTTCACCCCTCTGTCAAGGACGGCAACAGAGTACCCCTTTGGACAGAAAATAGGAAGGGTGGGCACCTCCCTCTTGAAGCTCACCTAAGATGACTGACAGCTCAGGATCTTTCTGCTGATGGGACAGTAGGTCGTCAAAAGCCAGAGGAAAATCCAGACGAATAGCACCACACTGAGTGACAGCCTCAGTAGATGGATCACTGGGTTCGTGATACATGCGGGAAAGAGCATCCGCGATGACATTCTGGGTACCCCTAAGATGTTGGAATCGGAACATAAAAGCAGAAATTTTGACCACCCAGCGACCAATTTTCCCAAGCTGTCTGGGATGGGCAAGAAGCCAAGATAGTGCCTTATTGTCCGTCTCCAGCAAGAACTCAGCGTGTTCCAAGAAACGCCAAAACTTTTCCGTACCAAAGACAACAGCCAGACACTCTAACTCATAGATGGAAGAAGCTTTCTTTTCCCGGTGAGACAACGTCCTCGAAGCAAAAGCGATGGGCTGCCTGACCCCATCAAACTCCTGAGAAAGAACAGCAGCAATGGCGGAGGAGGAGGCATCAGTCTGAAGAATAAATTCTCTGCTAAAATAAGGCATTCGCAGAACAAGAGGTTGCATGATAGCCTCCTTGAGAGCATCAAAGGCAGTCTGCTGAGCTTGGCCCCACCCAAAAGGGACACCTTTCTTACGCAACTCATTCAACGGGGCAGCAAGATCGGCCACGTTAGGGATGAACCGATGGTAAAAATTCATCATCCCCACAAAACGGGCAATCCCCTTGGCATCTCTCGGAGGAGGAAAATCCCGAATGCCCTGGGTCCTTGCAGGATCTATGCAGACGCCTTTAGAAGAAATAAAATGACCCAGAAAAGAAATCTCAGGACGAGCAAAAGTGGCTTTCTCTGGATTGACGGTAAGGCCCGCTGATTTAAGGCGACTAAAAACTTCTCCAGATGTTGCATGTGTTCCCCGAAAGTCTCACTGTAGACAAGACGATCGTCCAGGTAATTGAAGACAAACTTAAATTTCACATCATGGAAGAGGGAATCAAGCAGACGAGTGAGAGTCTGGGCACCCACAGCAAGACCCATAGGAACTCTTTCCAGGGACAGAGATTCCAGGGAACACAGAAGCTAATCATTGGCCGTGACTCCTTCTTCAATGGAATCTGATGGTAGGCCTGGTTCAAATAAAAAAAACTTAAAAACTTAGCCTTACCGAACCAATCAAACGCAGAATGCAAATCAGGCAGAAGTACCGAGTCAATAGCGACCTTAGCGTTGAGCCTCCAATAATCCATCACAAGCCTAGATTTACCATAGGCTTGGGCACAAGAAAAGCTGGACTGGCATAAGTGTAACGAGACGATTCAATCACACCCTTGCTCAGAAGATCTTCAATCATAGCCCTGATAACTTTCATCTTTAGGGAAGCAAGTTTGTACGGATGACTTCTAACAGGCTGAGAATCGGTGAGGTGGATCTCATACTCCAGAAGAGAAGTGACCCCAAACTCAGGCGTAAGCACATCAGGAAACCGCAAACACAGCCTCCTAATGGCCTCCGCCTGCTCAGGGGGGAGATGACCAACTGGATCCACCTTGGGTTGTTCGGGCTTATAACCCACCTCTCTGACTGCAGGAGGGCAGTCAGAATCACCTACTAGAGGCACCAAAACTCGCCGGTTGAACTTGAAAAACATCTGGCGCTTCTGGAGGTCAAGCACCATATCACTTTTGGAAATGCAGTCTGCCCCTAAGATACAAGAAACCGCCAGGTCCTTGGCAACAAGAAAACCCCACCTCCAGGAAAATTCTTCAATCTTAAAATGCAAAAACGCCTTCAGAAGAATAGGTAAAGGAGTTTGGGATGCCGTCCAGCAAGTAGTAGAAGAAGGCTCGGTGTGCCTGACAAGTCCTAAGGCGTCAAGAAACTCAAAAAGTGAAAGGCTGATGATACTGCATGCCGAACCCGAATCAAGAAGGGCTCGACACACCGTACCACCAAAAGAAACAAAAACGCCAGGACACACCGAGATGACCACACTAAGTCCCAGGGAAGCCATGCCAGCAAGGCCCGAAAAATCCCCTACACTCCTTCTATTGATACGTGTCGGAGGCAAATGGCCACGGTCACTCGCAACAACGCGGGTAGCTACTGTGGAGGCAACCCCCTGCGCTGAGCGTTTCCCGCCCCACGACCTCGAGCACGTGGGCAGTCACGACGAATGTGACCAGGTTGGCCACAAGCAAAACAAACAACAGGAGGCCTGGAACCACGACCCTCTACTAGCTGAATCACACCTACAGACATAGCCGGTCGACGGGTGGGGAGAGCACGATGACTCTCATAATCCCTCCCTTGCTGGTCTGAGAACTGCACGCTGCACGAAACAATGCACAGCTGATGCAGCTCCCAAAAAGACGAAGGAACACCAGCAAAAACTAATCAGCACCGTTCTTCAGGAGAGATGCCATCCAGGATGACACGAATGGTTTCAGCTTCAGAAAGTGTGAGGCGCAACGCTTGACGAGGTTCCTTGATGGACGAGACATAGGCTGCCAGAGACTCGCCCCTACGCTGCGACCGATAAAATCTGTCCATGACCAGCCTCTCCCTGAGTCGAATGAGAAGAAAAGATGAAAGTAACTCTCGATGGAACGAGTCCACCTAGGCATCACTGGCCAAGACAGAACTAAGTAACTCCCCAACGGGACCTCTGCAATAAGGGGAAATCAGACGAAGCAAGTCCC
This sequence comes from Stictocephala bisonia, assembly GCA_035578905.1. Taxonomy (NCBI): domain Eukaryota; kingdom Metazoa; phylum Arthropoda; class Insecta; order Hemiptera; family Membracidae; genus Stictocephala; species Stictocephala bisonia. Next base: position 77,983 of record JAQJVL010000334.1, on the reverse strand, counting down.
CAGCCTGCATGCCGGGCATCTCACTAAGTCTGAGAAAGGCAACTAGAAAATTCAGAAGTTCCTCAGGATCCATCCCATCGATCACAGGGAGATTCTGAATCATGGGCGTGAGAGGGTTAGGTAGCTTGTGGTAGCTCAGCTGCAGAAGCGAAGGTGAACACACAGTAGCTGAAGCAGAAGGAACGGCAGCTGGAGCCGAACTACAAGCAACCTCAACAGACACACCTACAGTCTCAAAAGGAGCCTCAGGCCCAGTAAAAGACGTCGTCTCAGCCTGCGGCCTCGACACGTTGGGTGACAGCGAGAAATTAGGCCGCTGACCCAAACTCGTAGGAGTCGTGGAACCGGAGAGTGCCTGAAAAATCTCCTCAAGCCTAGACACACTCTCCAGGATCCACGCCCTATCCGACGGTTCCAACCCCAGTGCCCGGTTGCCCATGTGTAAACGGGCCAGCAGATGCCCCGGACGTGCAAGGTGGCAGGCCCGGTCACGACCAACTGGACGTTCAAACTGAAAGTCCTCTAACACCCCTTCCAAATCTTCCACCTTACGTTTGCATATTGACAATTCATCCCCAACCTCCAGTAGATCAGACCAATCCACCGCCGTGCCCGTGGACAACTGCTCCCGCAGCAACCTCCGGAGATTTAACACATCGCCCTCCGGAGTCACACCACGCACCCTCAACTCAAAGATCAATTCCTCCTTCACTAGGAGCGCAACATTCTGCAGATAGGCCATCGCGAACGCAACAAATCTCAACAATACACAAAAATAACGACAACTCCAGGGTCCAAGACGAACTAAAACCCTCAGCCTACCGAGCCACTGCCGACCACTCCAATCCACCCATGAAGCCCATCCAAAACCGTAACCAAGCGGATTGCCTAAATTTATTTTGTTTTTTTTTTTTTTTTTTTTAACTTTAGTTAAATTATTTGTTTGGTTTTCTTTTTTTTTAATCATTATTTATTTGTTTCTTTTTTTTACGTATTACCAAGACCACCAGACGGTAGGACGGCCAACAATGACCTACTAACTGGCAAACACCAACCGTCAACAACCAAGAGAGAATTTTTTTTTAGGCAACCACGCTCTGCTACCAATTGAGACCCATCCCCCACCAAAACTGGAAAGCGTGCCAACTGGGGGATGGCCCAAAGCCAGTCAAGCGATGGGATCACGGGTGATAGTTGGAGAGTCAAATCACAACTCGGCAGCTGAGCAAAAACTAACTTTAATTTCAAGTTCACAAATAATTACGTTATAATCAGAACTGGAAGAAGGCCACAATATCAAATCACACTTAATTAAATAACAAGAAACACAAAAATTCACAAGAGAATACAAACTTAACACGAAAACAGTGAAAGCTACAAATACCCAAAATTAACAATTACCAACTACATGGCCTATATGCAGCCAACAAGAGACTCAAAAGAAGTTTAAGAACAACTTAAAAGTGACAATTTAGAAAAATTTTGATAACCCAGCAATTTAGCCCACAAACATGTCTTGACTAGAGGCGGAGAACAAGTCGAATGACGGCCAACCTGACAGACGAGAGCTGGAACAAGGAACGTACGAGTCCGAGCCGACGGCAACCAAAGTAAGAAAATCGCAGGGAACGAGCGGTCTCAGGCAGCCCGGCAGACCACGACGAACGCAACAAAATATGTACCGGTCAAACGACCCAGTACACTATCTAAGAGAAGTTTTAGGTAACCTACTGGCCTAGTTAAACAACCGTATTAGTAATGGGGACGTTTTACTCGTCGTACATGTACTAGCCTATCTAAGACAAGTTTTAGGCTACGTACTGGCTTAGTTAAACAACCGTATTAGTAATGGAGACGTTTTACTCGTCCTACATGTATTGGGCTATATAAGTGAAGTTTTAGGCTACCTACTGGCCTAGTTAAACAACCGTATTAGTAATGGAGACGTTTTACTCGTCGTACATGTACTGGGCTATCTAAGTGAAGTTTTAGGTAACCTACTGGCCTAGTTAAACAACCGTATTAGTAATGGAGACGTTTTACTCGTCGTACATGTACTGGGCTATCTAAGTGAAGTTTTAGGTAACCTACTGGCCTAGTTAAATAACCGTATTAGTAATGGAGACGTTTTACTCGTCGTACATGTACTGGCCTATCTAAGTGAAGTTTTAGGCTACCTACTGGCTTAGTTAAACAACCGTATTAGTAATGGAGACGATTTACTCGTCGTACATGTACTGGGCTATCCAAGTGAAGTTTTAGGTTACCTACTGGCCTAGTTAAACAACCGTATTATTATGTATAAATGATCTATTGTTCTCCATCGCCTTGAACAGAATAACCGAATTAATTTAGTTTATAGCTCAAGTCTAAAAGAATTGTAATTCTTCTGATCGGGATAAGTACAAAATAGTACAATCTACAGTGTTAGCAGTACAATAATGGTCACAGTTTATAAGGGAAGTTATATGCAACTAGGTGATAGGGGATGAGTGATTAGAACATGGATATGGATGGCTATCTTTTGCCAACGGGTCATGTCTTGTGTTATTATGTTTACTCAATGGTTGCCAATGACGTGGTCACTACTGGAGAAGTCTGGGGTGTCCATGTTGGGTGGTAGTTAGGGTCCGAATGTTGTTTTGAGAAGAGGTCTGAGTATCAGACTTGTCAGTTAGATCAATATGAAATCAATACTTCGTGGTTCGGATTCCACGTAAAGCTGTGGATCCCTTATTTGCCCTGGCTGTTATGCCATCAGTAAATGACATACCCGCCCATACAAGTACGGTGTTCCAGGCCCATTTACCTGCCTACAAAAGTGCAGTTGTATTAACCAATCTACCCAATCATACACATACAATAGTACTAACCGACCCAAAAACGTTCGGTTGCATTGACCCACCCACCTTCCCATACATTTTAGGTGGTATTGAACCACTTACCCACCTATAAACTTATGTGGTACCCGGTATTAACCAACCTACCCACCCATACACGTTCGGTTATGTCGACCCACCCACCCTACCATACATTTAAGGTGGTATTGACCCACTCATACACGTACAGTGGCAGTAACTGTTCGTTAGTACCAATGACTACACTCATTCATCTACACTCATAACACTCATTCGCCCATATACCTACCATCAGCGTCTAAATCTAAATAGTTAATTATGAATAAGTGAATTTAACTTTTAAATTAACTATTTTGTAGCCTAATGTTGTATATATAACTTAGCTAATGAAATAACAATAATAGCCTAGGTAACAAGAACAATAAAAATAATGCTTATTTTAAGCAAGCCAAACTCTAACTAATGTACAGACATTTGAAATACACGCAAACTAATGAAATCAGTCTCATGTCATTTGGGACTTACATTTTTATTATTATTTCCGTAGTTTTCTTTAAATTAATAATGATTGTATTTAACTTTGTGGATAGGGGGAAACTATAAGCTGACAACCATTTGGGCCTAAAGTGTAATATTGTACAAAACGTTTTGCATTCGAGGGATTCAGAAAATCCAACGATAGAAATGTAATAGGCTTAGGAACTTCTGTATTCTTCTTCTTGTAGTGTTTTGGAACAAATTTTTCTTCATCAGTTTTAAAGTTATGCTGTATGTTTAGCTTATTATAAGTAATATGTAGTAAATATAATTAGCTGATATTTTGTAAATATAAATTGAATAATAACATTGATATTTTTTGACGTCAGTAACACATATATTTTATAACACCCGTACCAATAAGTTCACAAAAATAAATTAAATGTATAGATAAATTCAATACAGCTGTTTAATTATATTTGTTCATCTGGCTAATGAAAGTATCACAGGATAAACTGAAAGATAAATCACAATGAGCAAGATGCGTGAGAGGTTTTAGAGATGAAACGAACAGATAGACACAGAATAAATGACTATTTCTTCACGATATACACTCATCAATGAGTAATTACTGATAAACTTAATAATGAATCATCACATTGTTAGGCAGAAATTTCTAACGACACTTTGTTGAATAAATATTTAGATGATATTTGATTATAATTTTTTCCACCTTATTAAGATTTAAAACACAATCAAATTCTACTTTATTGACATTTTATAGACAGGTAAAAAATAATTTGTTATTGGTTTGCACTGACTTACTAAAGAATAGATAACAATTATGTCTTATAAGTGTTATAAGCCGTGACGTAAGGATGGCTTTCTAAGTTTAAGAAATTCTTTAAATAAAAACATTAGAGTAAACATAATTTATTATTACTAACAGCCATTATACAGGGTGGAAAAATATAGAAACGCTTTCACAAATGTTCTATGACTCCACTGGTAAAAGTGAAATTTTGTACATCATCATGGTTACAAAGAATACACTTTTTAAGAACATTAGTGACATTTCATCTTTTCAGTGGGACGGCCCACGTGGAGTTGAACGAAAATCTTAAATGTAAGGCTATGTCGAGTTTGGTATCAAATTACAGGTCTATTCAAGATAAATTGACTGGAGATCTTTTCCAGGAGCGATCATATGAATTTCAAATTTACTAATTTGGAAACATTTTTTCTTCGGTATTTAACGATTTTAAGTAAATTATTCTGATCAAAAATTATACTTTATAGAACACAATAACTCAAAAAAATTAAATTGTAAAATTATCTACGGAAAAAAAATTAGTTATTGTGAAAGCGTTTCCTTATTTTCTACGCTTTTACAACATTATTTTTTCCATAGATAATGTTATAATTTAATTGTTTAGTTATTTTGTTCTATAAAGTATAATTTTTGATCAGAATAATTTATTTAAAATCGTTAAATAGTAGAGAAAAATGGTTTTTTTTTCAATTTAGTAAATTTTAAATTCAAATAATAGCTACTCTGGAAAGAATAAACCTTTCGAAGTAGGTGGCAATTAATTTCTATTGAATGGACCTTTTATTTGATAACAAACTCGACCTAGGCTTACATTTAAGATTTTCGTCCAACTCCACGTGGGCCGTCCCACTGAAAATATTGAATGCCTTAATATATATTCTTAAAATGTGTATTCTTTGTAACCATGATGATGTACAAAATTTCACTTTTACCAGTGAAGTTATAGAAAAGTTGTGAAAGCGTTTCCATACTTTTTTCTAGCCTGTATAGAGTAGGGACAAATAATCCTCAAATGTGTTAGTAAACCTAGTAAAATAACAGCCGCGAGTATATATTGTAGATAAATGTTTGCCCAAAATGAGAATTAGATTACAATAAAATAATAATAACATTTATAAGCCCATAGGGAAATAACTTTTTCAGAAAATATGTGATCAAAGATCATGATATATTTATTTGTGGATTTCAAAGAAATAATTTTGTAAAAAATTAACTCTAAAGTAGACAATATTAAGTAAGTAGACGAATACTATACTCTCAATATTGGTGATATTAATTTAATAAACATGAATAAAAATCGTCCTTCATGAAAATAATTTATTTTAAACTAATTTTTACAAAAATGTAAACAGAAATCTGATAGAATTTATAATTCGGTAGAGAACCATATCAAAAGATTAGAGGCTGAGGATGATAGCAAATTAATATTTCATATAGCTTTGAAAAATAAAATTTGAAGAGGGCAGTGTTTTCATTATAATTGTAAACGTTAAATGGAAAACTGTGAAAATCCATACTGACGTCATCAAACACCTGATGTGAATCTGCGCACTGGATCTGTTCTGGGAGAGGGTTCTATTACTTTATGATAGTGGTAATTGGGTTTCGTTTTTCTCACCAATATTTCGATAGTTCAAACCTATTATTATAGTTAACCAATCCCTTCTAGATACATATAAAATCATGGTGTTTCTGCTACTACTCTTTTGCTAAAAGTGAATTGTGCAAACTTGAAACATAGCATAGTCATGTTAAATAACTGGAATTACTACTAGGAGATATTTATGGTTTGTTATTAAAAGATTAATAATTTAATTAAAAATTATTAAATTGTTAAGCTTTCGGCAACTTGCCACAATCTTAAACCCTGCTATAATCTAAGTAAATAAAAATTAAATGTAGGTCTTGCAGGTTTCAATGAGGATATTTTGTAGATTTCGGTCTCTCAGTTTTAGGATGATTTCTACATGGATAATCAGCATTCGTAACTCAGTTTTCAGTATTAATGTATATTTTTTAATGCAATTTAAAGATATGACAACTAATTAATATAATATATTAATGGTTAGGTGTAAGAGAGGACTTTTTAGTCTAATTGTGTACAATAAAGTCATTTTTCATTTAATTTCATTTACTTGATTTTTTTTTAACTTGTACTTTCAGTGTATGAGTAATTTATGATATTTTTAACTAATGGTTTTATTTTATTGGTTATGGGTATTGGTAATGGCTTTATTCTTCAATTCGTGAAATAACTATAGTTTCTTCACGAATTGAAGAAACTATTGACATTTCAATTCGTGAAATAACTATAGTTTCTTTAACTTTCGATATCGTAAACTGAGAGTTTAGGGCTGTCCAATTATTATAATGACGGACCTTCGTCCACCGAGGTGGGTAAATGGTTAAAGAAAACTTATCCATTGTCAAAGTTCGAAAGAGCTTGGAGTTTTACATAAAAGCGTGTTTGGGTGTTCCAATTATAGTTATAATACTTCACTTCAGCTGTAGAAAGCATAAAATGGGTTTTATTTTGTAAACTCGAGTTTCATATGATTTTTCTTATACTTTAAAAAACGAATGGTATATACAGTTCTTTATATATAGCATTTATACATAAATAAGACAAATTATATGAGGGCGATCCTTGTCTCAATAATTACTGATATACAGTAGCTAACAAATATCTTACTATCGTATCTTATATTTGTTAGTCATTGTTATAAGTACGAATACTCATACTTTACTAAATTACATTCAAAAATAAAATTCATTATATAATTTACAATGATAAGTGATTCGTCAGTTGTAATTTTTTTGGCGGGAGGAGTGAAACTTTTAAATAAACTCATGTCAAATATTTTACTCGTATAAATTATGATATTTAAAGAATCTTATTTTGGCAATAGAATGGTTAGGAACAAATATATTATAATCTGTAGGGATAAAACTTATATAATCCAATAAAAACTTATAAAGTATGCTTGAGGCCTTTCAAAATCAAGTTTTCGTTGTTAAAACCAACTAGCAACTAAAACAATTTAAGTTTATAAATTATGTTTTAGTTTTTTGTTGCTTTTGGCAATGAACCCCTTGTTTTATAAAGGCCTCAAACATACTTTGTAAATTTGTGTTGGATTACGTAAGCTGTTCTTCATATTTAATACAGCCACTAAGTGAATTTTCTTCGTCATGATACGTAAATACATTGATTAAAGGACGAACATTGATGGAACACCATCGCAAATTTAATTACATGTAATTAATTTTATGTATTTTTATGAATTAATGTTATACAAACGATTGATATAAAAACTTACTTTGAATAAGCTAGGAGTTAATAAGAGTAAAACGTATAAGCTACAAAAATAATTCTAAGAAATTATACCTATATGTTGTCACAAAATGTGGTATCGAAATTCCACTAAAACTTTACCAAAGGTACAAAATTTTAAATGGTAAACAGGTAATTGTCTTAGTTTAGTCTTTTATCTGTTATTATTAATTGTTGATTTAACTTTTTAGACATTTCTTTGCATTTAGACACGTAATAATTTATTTAACGTTACTTAAAAAGCACTTTATATTATATATTTACACAGCAACATGCAATTATAAAATGTGTGCTATTATAAAATCCGAATATAAACCTTACATATCTTAAATTGGTTGAAAAGATAGGCCTTCTTATGGCACCTTTTCATATTGAAGATTATAAAATTAAAAGTTTTTTTGCTAAATTTATGCTGTTTGATAAAAACAAATAAATTAACACTTATGAAATAGGCTGTGATGCTTATTGAAATATGATATTTAAAATAAACTAATGCATTACTGTTATTATAGGGTTGAACAACAGTCTGGAATGTATTTATTAATTTCAAAACCATTGAAATAAATGTAATGAAAGTGCAGTTTTGTACATGTCCCTATACCAAATATTTAAACATATTTTAATTGTTTTGCGCATAGCCAGGTAATGGTCCATGAAGAAAGTTTTACAAATTGTAAATGTAAGCCTACGTCGAGTTATACCTCATTTTAAAGGCTTTGTATGTAAAATACTAGAGTGCAAACATGAGGTCAAAAGGATGACCCAGTGAGAAAACATAGCCACTCAAAAAAAGTAATGTCAGGTTTTGGCAAGAGTCTGGAATGTATTTATTAATTTTAAAACGATTAAAAGAAAATTAATGAAACATTGTAGTTATGTACATGTCCCTATACCAAATGCAACGTCATATTTCACTTGTTTTTGACTTGCATATCCAGGGTTGCACCTTCCTTGGCCCATGAAGGAAGTCTTAATAATTTTAAATGTAAGCCTACCTCGAGTTATACTTCATTTTAAAGGTCTTTGTTTGTACAATACAAATGAGCAAATCTGAGGTCAAAAGGATAACCCATTCACAAAATACAGCTATTCAAAGAATTTAATATCATAATACTAATTTTTCTCAGCTATACGGTTATTTATTTAACATGTTTAGGCCCCTGTTGCTGATTATGTTGTTGATTGTTAACAATCGTAACAAACGACTGCGTTATAAAAATAGTTATGCTATTAACTAATATAAAAATAAGAACAATGTATCAACATACTTTTGACAGTAGGTTTACCTAAAAATAGTTTAAAAATATTATTATATTAATTCGATACTTAGTTTTTGTGATATTTAATTTCTCATATTTAGTTAGATAAATAATAGCTCTACGTAGCAATAGATAATAATTATCTTACCTTTGTCTTAAGCAGTGTTAGTAATATGACATCAAACTCTTTGAATCGCTGTATTTTGTGAATGGGTCATGCTTTTGACCTCAGGGTTGCATTCTTGTGTTTTACAAACAAAGACCTTTAAAATGAGGCATAACTCGAGGTAGGCTTACATTTAAAGTTTTTACCTCCTTCATGGTCATCCCCTTAATATGCAAAAAACAAGTAAAATATGTCGTGTGTTTGGTATAGAGACATGTACATACAGTAGTTACAAAGTTTCATTACTTTTCGTGTAATAGTTTCAAAATAAATAAATACATTCAAGACTTATGCCCAAACCTGACATTACATTCTTTGAGTGGCTGTATTTTCTGACTGGGTAATCCTTTTGACCTCAGGTGTTCACTCTTGTGTTTTAGATACAAAGACCTTTAAAATGAGGTATAACTCGAGGTAGACTTACATTTAAAATTTTTAAGACTTCCTTCATTGGCCATCACCTGGCTATGCCAAAAACAAATAAAATATATCTAAATGTTTGATATATGAATATGTACATAACTGCAAAGTATCATTACATTTCTTTCAATGGCTTTTAAATTAATAAATATATTTCGGACTTTGCCCAAGCCTGAATGTTAATCATTCAGCAAGGCACGGTTAAACAGCTAGTTTTATGTATATATTTAACTAATTAAAACTATATCGATTATTCATCTAAATTAAAAAATATTCTATAGTTTTGCAATTACACATCACATAAGTTTCTTGCATAGTTATGCTACCTTACGACTGACATAATGTTTAATGCACACTGAAGTGAGTTACTATATCATGGGTCCAAGTGGATTAGGCTTATTTATATGAGTATAATGCCTCAGCTCGTTCAGCTGCAAATCCAGTTAATGGTTTGAAAATCAACGTAAATATTCACTTAGTGAGCCATTATTACGGGATTGTCACAGTAATTAATTGAGCTTGGCATTTTAACAACAAGGCTTTTGGAATTAACTGCCATTTTTAGACCAATATTAATTATTATTGTTATAAAATGATTGTATGCAAATTATATTTTACTAAGGGTATATTTGGTCATCAAATGTGAATGTACTTATTGCAATTTTGTAGTATATTTTATTGTTCTGTTATTAAAAATTATTTAATAGTTATTAGTAATAAATTGAATATACTACAGTCACTTTATTGTTTCATAATTTAGTTTTGTTAAAGTTTACATACCAGCTTTATCGGTTGATAATTGAATTGTACACATTAATTAACTTTTAATTGATTTAGACACCTCGCGATCAATTATTTATTTCATTTGACTATCCATATCCAAATTACAACTGAACTTATAATCATTTGTCAATTAGTATACCCTAAAACTATAATTTTTTTGTTCCATGACTTTTCATAAAGTTATAGAAAATATAAATGTCGTACATTCAACATACAACAAGTGTAAAATTAATTCAGACTTAGAACAACCCTAAGGCAAAAGCAATGCAACTTGTGTTTCCCTATTTCCCTTGAGCCTTTCCACTGTGCGATCCAACTTGTATGGATGAAATGGCTGAAAATCTACTTTGTAAGTTTTGAGGATTTGTTTTCTTTTGTTTATGTCATGTATGTACATATTGATCATACAATTTACATTGGGATTTGCTCCTAACTACATAAGTTGTTTATAATGAGTACGTATTGTACATACAATTTACTTCAGAGTTTATATCAAATTATGTAAAAGTTGTTTCAAACTTTTTACATCTCAGTAGGTTTCACTTTACATTCAGAGTCTAAAACAGTTTAAAATATACAGGGTGGGAAAATATGGGAATGCTTTCACAACTTTTGTATAGCTTCACTTGTAAAATATAAATCTTTTACATGCTCATAGTTACAAAGAACATACTTTTTGACGCCATTAGTGACATTTCATCATTTCATGGGGACGGCCCACGAGGAGTTGAACGAACATCTTCACGTAAGCCTAGGTCGAGTTTGACATCAAATGAAATGTCTATTCAAGAGAAATTAACTGTCGCAAACTGGACTTCGAAAGGGTTACCTTTACAGAGTAGCGGTTGTTTGAATTTCAAAGTAACTAATTTGAACAATCTTATTTCTCCATTATTTAACGGTTTTAAGTAAATTATTCTGATCAAAAATTATACTTTATGGAACACAATTATTTGAAAATAATTAAATTATCAAATTATCTATGGTAAAAATAACGTTTTTGTGAAAGCGTTTCCATATTTTGTCCACCCTGTATCTATATGTATTTGTATATGCTAGTGGTATGAAATTAAACTCATAAGATTAGTTAGGCCACAGCAAGAAGACTAAACTGATCATAAAAATAGTACACTATATTTTTTTTAAGTACCTACAGTAATTTAATTGTCCGTTCAGTACTTTTGACATTCCAGTTCAAGCACGTCACTAACACTATTTGTAGGTCTGCACACAGTTATACCATGAATCGTAACGATAATGACTGCTTTAGATTTTTACGCTCCTTTGATATGATTAAATTAAGAATATACATAATATTTAACTAGCCATTTGGTTTCACCAAACTGTACATAATTGCTATTTATTATCATCTTCAATGCTAAATCCATATATACATCGAGTCATATTAAATACATGTTGTGCAAAAACCACCACTGGGGTCAAGTCACCAAAGCCTTGGTTTGTTATGAACAATACATCAATCCAATGGTAAACCATCAATACATTTTGTAATAACGCTACATCAGTATTATTGATTTTTACCCTCAGTTAAAGGTGGTTTACGTGGTTTGGCCGATTTTCATTTGTAGCATAGTTTCATATGGTTTCTGTTTTTTACTTCATTCGCCAATACACCAAAATACTATATCACCATTAATATTTCCATTAAAACTTGAATCAGTTTTTAAATGACATGACATCAAAATTATTACGTTATTTTTATCCCACATTAGTATTTAGTAAAGGATAAGCTTTTAAATTATGTAACCAATTGGTTTCAGAAAACTATAGTGTGGCTGAAAATGTATGACACTAGATTTGAGAATGACAAGCATCTGAGTAAGTCCATTCTTAAAGTCTGAAGAGAGCTTATTACTGAATACATATAGATCACACAATTTACATTGAGGTTTTGAAAAAATTTAGAAAGTTGTTTACACGCAGAATATATTGCGTAATTTTGCACTGTAAGGATATTATTTTTATTTCTAAACAAATAAAAAGCAAATTGTTTTGCCAATGTATCTAAGAAAATCATGAAATAATGACTTGACGAAACTAGGGAAGTAATCTTGTCATTTTTTTATATAGTCAATGTTGTTTTTCATCTGGAAAACGATCATAAAGAAAGTGTTTACTGATTCTTCTAAAATCTTTGTTTTCCCTCCTTAAAATTACGATAGCTTCTGAATTAACTTCCGTCACAGTGGTTTTGTATATTTTTATAAATTCCTCACTTTATTTTCATTTTTCAATTTTTTCTTTTGATACATTCTCATACTAAGTTACTGAAGATTATAACGTCCCTCGTGGTTTATTAAACAATTGTTGACTATTTTATAGCAAAAAACGACTAAAGTAGAGTAAATTAGTCCTATATTGTTCTAGGAACTAATGTCTTTCAGAACATATTTGTAGTATTCACAGATGCATGGCTTCAGGTAGAGTTGAGGTTATGTTGGCAGGGTTATATAAAGCTACTGAAGAGAACCCCAGAGAGCAATAACGATGAATGGCTTATTTTATTACTCCATACACGTGAGTATTCGGTCCCGCTCAATTTGCTTTTTATCTTTTTATCCTTATTTTTGTTCGAATGTAGTTTTTTGGAGAATTTAAATCTTTCCTGAATATAAATTATGATTTTTTTTATTTTAAAGTTAATATTTTTTTAATTAGTTACAACGTATCATTGTGGTTCATATTAATAGTTTTATATTCTTTTCGATTCAGTATCTTATGTAATGTAAATACTTGAGATCTAAGTAAAACCATTTTGGAAAGTATTTGTGGGATTCTGTTCTCATAGTACCATCACGGTGTAAACATATTACAGAGAAATAATTTTCGACCCAGAAATATCAGGGGTTCTTATTAATTTGAACATGTTATCTAGTACATTATATTTTCAATTTTTATAACTTCTTACGCAAGATAAATAAATATACTCTAAAATATAAATTTATATTCATACCTAATATTTTTAAAATACCTAATATTTATTAGAAACGAAAGTACAGAAGTACTTAAATCCATGCAGCTGATTCTTGCAGGTTTACAAGGTAATATGTCATAATGGTACAATTCTAAGTAATAATGGTAAATCCCAATTATAATGTTTTTTTTCATAAGTAAAGAGAATTATCTTTTTTACTACATTAATAAATACTTGAAATTTCAATTTGAGGTTTAAATGTTTATCAAAATCTCCTAATCTTGTTTATGGTTTATGAAATTCACAGTACTCTTCAACCGTAATTTACGAAAGCTGCAGTGCACCCATAAATTTTAATTGTATTTTTCTCCGTCAAATTTGTTTCTAAATAATAATTTTTTAAAATAACATGTTCCTTTAAACATACATTTACTTACATCATAACTTACAGCTGAAAAGTGAATACTTCTAAAGGTAAATGAAAGATGAAATAATATTTGGAGTGTATGAATCAACTTGGCCGAGTATCACGTCCCACATTGGCTGGGCACGATCGAACGTGGCGGCCCCTTACTACGTGATCTCATTCTGGGTACCTATTCCATCTGTAGTTTAATTTCTTAACTCCTACCTTAAAAACGTAGTTTAAGTGTTTGAAAGTCCAAATTATTCTTCACGTCTTATCATAAATTCCGTACTATACATTATATAGTGTATAAAGCTGGTACTTAGACACAGTTCTAAGTATTGTGGAGATTGTAGGCGATAACCTCTGTGCTTAGTCGTCTCAATACCTATATGGTGTCCACTAATTGGTCACCATCGAAATGAACACTGCTAGAGAAATTCGGGGTGACTATGTTTAGAGGGGTTCAGAATTCGGTCGTTGTATTGAAAAGAGAACTGAGTTCCAGGCTTGTTAATTAGGAAAAAAGCGGTCCAATCAAACGTGGTTCCGAGTTCACACTTTTCTTTTTTATATCGTACACCTAGGGGTCTGTTATCTGGCATCACCCACCACCCAACAGTGATCTCATCACACCTGTTCTGCCAAGCTCGCAGAGTCTCCACTCTGGCATCTACCGCTGCTTCTTTTCTGTCTCGCTCGAGTGCCTGGATGGCCTACCTCAGAACGGTGAGCAAACCGAGGGGAATGATTCCCGCCGCAACCGTCACTGCCGAACCGGCAACAATACTATAGGAACAGGCGACACCACGCTGTTCCTAAGACGTTGCACTGCCAGCACGCACTTACCTACCTCATCATCTTCTTCACACCCACCCGTCTGGACTTCCATCCCGCTCAGAAAAATGATACGTTTACAGTGGACATTAGGAGTCTTCTCTTGCTTGACCTAAGGCCATCAACATATTTTCCCATTGATCTGCTGAGTGATGTGATCATATTTGCTGCCTTTTCACACACTGCTTCTCAGACGTGTTCCCAGTAACGAACGACAGGTAAGTATCCCACGCAGGTACTTTTACTGATCTCTTGGTCTGGACCATCTCGTTATTTTTTTTTATATCTTAAAGAGGCTATTAGTAAAGATATATAAAAAACATAGTGAGGTATAGTTTTATGATATTAAATATACAACTATAGCTAAAATCAATATCCCAGCTTTCTCCTTTCTTTTCAAGTTGGATCCAAAAAAAGGAAAAATTATAGTTGGAATGTTTTCTTTTTTAAATAATCGTTATTAAATCATCATTAAATCGTATGTGTTTCCTTGAAGATATAAATAGTTTAATAAAATATTTTTATACAAATTATGCATTTAAAGATGAACTCAGGAATTATTTAATTTTATTGGTTTATTAACATGATTAAACACATCACATTTTTTTAATTAATATACTAAATGTATATTCTATTTTGCATGTAACAAACTATGAATTTAAATCAAACTTCATTTAAAACACATTACAGGGATAAGTAAAATAAATAAACTTAAATTAGCTATAAATCTATTTAAAAAATTAACTGTAGGCCTATTGATTCTGTTGTTATTTTGTGTACTTATATTTTTTTTTATTTATTTTTTTTTTACTATGAAGAACCAGTTTAAAATAATTGTAAAAATGAGTCATAGATATTATAATTACGTATTAACGTACAAATGCTATAATGGCAAATTGCAGAGTTCAATGAAAATCTATTTAAAGGATTTCTTAATTGAAAAATGTAATACGAGTATAACTTCGTTAAAGTTTCATTGTATCAAATTTAATCATGAAACACTGCATCTGTAATCACCTCATTAATTATTCACAATGTCAATATATATGTTTCTGTAGACGAATCATGTACGGGTGTATATTACGAATCCAAAGGGCATTTTTACTAGTAGAACTAAAATTTTAAATAGAATTTATGTATTAGAGATAATTTTGAGCGAGCCGGTGGCCCAGTGGTGTAAGGAGTCAGGACTTAGATCTTGGGTAAGAAATATTGCAGGTTCGAATCCTGATGGATTGAAAGCTTTTATCAGTCTTATACTGCGCTGGTTCTCTCCCTTACTATGTCTAGTCTATGGGGAAAGGGCAGAGTAAGTTAAAGGGGATTGGCCACTCCATTAGTAGAAAATATTACGGGTAACTTGAATGTCTCTTGCTTTGAAAATGGTTTACATATTTTCTCAAATTGTTTGGACATTTATTGTTTACGTGTTGTGCAGTGACCAAGCCTCACATTATTTTTCTTGTTGAGCAAGTGCCACATCTCGGTGTTCATCAAACATGTTCTTACTCCTTGGAAACTAATTCCAAAAATCAATGTAATAAACGTATCTAAATCAAAAATTAACTGCATTGAAAAAAAAGGTACTGTTCACCAAATCATCTATTTTATGTAATAAGATTTGTTTGTTTAGTTCATCATTAGTAGCTCAAAGTTATATACCAATCACAATTTAAGTTCTACCCATTACGATTGTTTTAAGTAACAATCGCTGTAGAGTTTTAACACTATTTATCATTACGTAAGCAAGTTTGGACAAGAAGAAGTTTTCATTCGTTACAAGTAAATTACGCTACTATTGTATGTATAGGGAAATATATTGCAAGATTATATATAAATATTTAAATATTTTTGTAAATCTTACAACAAAGGCGATGTCAACGTTATATCTACGCTTACTTACTTGGAAGGACTGGGCTCGTAGGATCGTAAACTCTAGGAGCTGTTTCTTTAGGAAGTCGTGTTTGGTGACGGTTTTTAAGTAGGCCTTTAATTAATATGAGGACAACATTAAGCAATTTTTTTACGTTTCGTTTTAGTTATAAAAATTGAATACATTTTAGTCTCTTTCTTATTCATAATCCCTTGAATGAAGGACAATCAGTAACAACTGACTTTGTAATAAATGTGATTAACTATTAAATCAGTTTTATTTAAATGAACAATTAGAATCAATTATTGTGTGTTGGCATTTTGATCAATAACAAATTAGGACCAAGCGAGTATAAATTAATTTGGTGCAAAGAAGTTCACCAATCAATTATGGAAATCGATTTAAATACACAGGAATGAAGAAATAACACGACAATCTCTTGGGACTTACGTGTTATGTTGAGTCAGATGCAATTCATAGAGGGCATGTAGGGATTATTCACAATAATACAAATATGTGATCGGCTCCAAAACTTATGTATCGTCTGTTGTATTGGTTTAGAAAGGTATAACACGACAATCTCTTGGGACTTACGTGTAATGTTGAGTCAGATGCAATTCATAGAGGGCATGTAGGGATTATTCACAATAATACAAATATGTGATAGGCTCCAAAACTTACGTATCGTCTGTTGTATTGGTTTAGAAAGGTATAACATGACAATCCCTTGGGGCTTACGTGTAATATTGAGGCAGATTCTATACATAGCAGGATTTTGGGGATCTGTCGTAGCCATACAAATGTTATAGGCTCCAAAACTTACGTATCGTCTGTTGTATTGGTTTAGAAAGGTATAACATGACAATCCCTTGGGGCTTACGTGTAATATTGAGGCAGATTCTCTACATAGCAGGATTTTGGGGATCTGTCGCAGCCATACAAATGTTATAGGCTCCAAAACTTATGTATCGTCTGTTGTATTGGTTTAGAAAGGTATAACATGACAATCCCTTGGGGCTTACGTGTAATATTGAGGCTGATTCTATACATAGCAGGATTTTGGGGATCTGTCGCAGCCATACAAATGTGATAGGCTCCAAACTTATGTATCGTCTGTTGTATTGGTTTAGAAAGGTATAACATGACAATCCCTTGGGGCTTACGTGTAATATTGAGGCTGATTCTATACATAGCAGGATTTTGGGAATCTGTCGCAGCCATACAAATGTGATAGGCTCCAAAACTTATGTATCGTCTGTTGTATTGGTTTAGAAAGGTATAACATGACAATCCCTTGGGGCTTACGTGTAATATTGAGGCTGATTCTCTACATAGCAGGATTTTGGGGATCTGTCGCAGCCATACAAATGTTATAGGCTCCAAAACTTATGTATCGTCTGTTGTATTGGTTTAGAAAGGTATAACATGACAATCCCTTGGGGCTTACGTGTAATATTGAGGCTGATTCTATACATAGCAGGATTTTGGGGATCTGTCGCAGCCATACAAATGTGATAGGCTCCAAAACTTATGTATCGCCTGTTGTATTGGTTTAGAAAGGTATAACATGACAATCCCTTGGGGCTTACGTGTAATATTGAGGCTGATTCTATACATAGCAGGATTTTGGAGATCTGTCGCAGCCATACAAATGTTATAGGCTCCAAAACTTATGTATCGTCTGTTGTATTGGTTTATAAAGGTATAACATGACAATCCCTTGGGGCTTACGTGTAATATTGAGGCTGATTCTATACATAGCAGTATTTTGGGGATTTGTCGCATCAATACAAATGTGATAGGCTCCAAAACTTATGTATCGTCTGTTGTATTGGTTTAGAAAGGTATAACATGACAATCCCTTGGGGCTTACGTGTAATATTGAGGCAGATTCTCTACATAGCAGGATTTTGGGGATCTGTCGCAGCCATACAAATGTTATAGGCTCCAAAACTTATGTATCGTCTGTTGTATTGGTTTATAAAGGTATAACATGACAATCCCTTGGGGCTTACGTGTAATATTGAGGCTGATTCTATACATATCAGTATTTTGGGGATTTGTCGCATCAATACAAATGTGATAGGCTCCAAAACTTATGTATCGTCTGTTGTATTGGTTTAGAAAGGTATAACATGACAATCCCTTGGGGCTTACGTGTAATATTGAGGCAGATTCTCTACATAGCAGGATTTTGGGGATCTGTCGCAGCCATACAAATGTTATAGGCTCCAAAACTTATGTATCGTCTGTTGTATTGGTTTAGAAAGGTATAACATGACAATCCCTTGGGGCTTACGTGTAATATTGAGGCTGATTCTATACATAGCAGGATTTTGGGAATCTGTCGCAGCAATACAAATGTGATAGGCTCCAAACTTATGTATCGTCTGTTGTATTGGTTTAGAATGGTATAACACGACAATCCCTTGGGGCTTACGTATAAAATTGAGGCAGATTCTCTACATAGCAGGATTATGGGGATCTGTCGCAGCCATACAAATGTGATAGGCTCCAAAACTTACGTATCGTCTGTTGTATTGGTTTAGAAAGGTATAACATGACAATTCCTTGGGGCTTACGTGTAATATTGAGGCAGATTCTCTACATAGCAGGATTATGGGGATCTGTCGCAGCCATACAAATGTGATAGGCTCCAAAACTTACGTATCATCTGTTGTATTAGTTTAGAAAGGTATAACATGACAATCCCTTGGGGCTTACGTGTAATATTGAGGCAAATTCTCTACATAGCAGGATTTTGGACATTTGTCGCAGCAATACAAATGTGATAGGCTCCAAAACGTATGTATCGTCTGTTGTATTGGTTTAGAAAGGTATAACATGACAATCCCTTGGGGCTTACGTGTAATATTGAGGCAGATTCTCTACATAGCAGAATTTTGGGGATCTGTCGCAGCCATACAAAGATGATAGGCTCCAAAACTTATGTATCGTCTGTTGTTATATTCGTTTAACATGATAAAACATGCCAATCACTTGGGACTTATCTGTAATATTGAGGAAGATGTTCTACGTAGAAGGATGTTGGGTAATTGTCACAGCAATACAAATGTGATAGGTTCCAAAACTTATGTATTGTCTATTGTATTGGTTTAGAAAGTTATAACATGACAATCCCTTGGGCTTACGTGCAATATTGTGGCAGATGCTCTACATAGAAGTATTGTGGGGATCTTTAGCAGCAATACAAATGTTATAGGTCCAAAACTTGTATATCATCTGTTATATTGGTTTAGAAATGTATAATATGGCAATCCCTTGGAACATACGTGTAATATTGAGACATATGCTCTACATAGAAGGATTGTGGGTATTTGTCGCAACAATACAAATGTGATAGGCTCCAAAACTTATGAATTGTCTATTGTATTGGTTTAGAAAGGTATAACATGCCAATCCCTTAGGACTTACGTGTAATATTGAGGCAGACGCTCTACTTAGAAGGATTGTGGGGATCTGTAGCAGCAATACAAATGTGATAGGTCCAAAACTTATGTATCATCTGTTGTATTGGTTTAGAAATGTATAACATGACATTCCCTTAGGACTTACGTGTAATATTGAGGCAGATGCATTACATAGAAGTATTGTGGGGATCTTTAGCAGCAATACAAATGGGATAGGCTCCAAAACTTATGTATCGTCTGTTGTATTGATTTAGAAAGGTATAACATGACAATCCCTTAGGACTTACGTGTAATATTGAGTCAGATACTCTACATAGAAGTATTGTGGGGATCTTTAGCAGCAATACAAATGTGATAGGTCCAAAACTTGTATATCGTCTGTTGTATTGGTTTAGAAAGGTATAACATGCCAATCCCTTGTAACTTACGTGTAATATTGAGTCAGATACTCTACATAGAAGTATTGTGGGGATCTTTAGCAGCAATACAAATGTGATAGGTCCAGAACTTGTATATCGTCTGTTGTATTGGTTTAGAAAGGTATAACATGCCAATCCCTTGTAACTTACGTGTAATATTGAGTCAGATACTCTACATAGAAGTATTGTGGGGATCTTTAGCAGCAATACAAATGTGATAGGTCCAAAACTTGTATATCGTCTGTTGTATTGATTTAGAAAGGTATAACATGACAATCCCTTAGGACTTAAGTGTAATATTGAGTCAGATACTCTACTTAGAATTATTGTGGGGATCTGTAGCAGCAATACAAATGTGATAGGTCCAAAACTTGTGTATCGTCTGTTGTATTGGTTTAGAAAGGTATAACATGACAATCCCTTAGGACTTACGTGTAATATTGAGGCAGATGCTTTACATAGAAGTATTGTGGGGATCTGTAGCAGCAATACAAATGTGATAGGCTCCAAAACGTGTGTATCTTCAGTTGTTTTATTTCTTTAGCAAGATATAAAATGACAATCCTTTGGGACTTTCGTGTTATATTGAAACAGATGCTCTACATAGGGTTGTGAGGATTTGTCGCAGCAATACAAATGTGATAGGTTCCAAAGATACATCGTGTGATGTTATATTGGTTTATACCTAAAGATAAGAATATTGTAAAAAGGTATTTTGTTACTACTGGGAAATGTTTAGTAAATATAGCAAGAATAATGTTGCTATAATGACGTACATATTTAATGAAGCTCTCATTATCTATATATTATCATTTTATTTAAATTATCTTTTACACTAAATGTATATGTATATGATTATCACAGATATGTAATGAAAATATTTAGGCTGATTTAATATAAATGGCAAAACATAATAATTTGTCAACAAAAACATATGTTTATAGCGCCTGTCCATGCATTGTTTTGTTAAATATATTCATAAGGTATCGGACATGATGATTCTGTACGTTACTGCATGTTCCAGAATATATATTTAATTGATTATGACCAGTATAGTTATGACTGGATAAATATTTCAAAATCCAATATGACCCGTCAATTTGCTATATTTTAGTACTTTTGTTATTGTCCTCTTATTAAAATTATTATTATTAGTTGCGAGTAATAAATGTAATATACTACATCCACTTTATTGTCACATAACTTAGATTCGTTAGCGTTTACATACCAATTTTACTAGTTGAGAATTGAATTTAACTAGTTGAGATTTGAATTTAACTTATGAATTAACTTTTGATTGTTTTAAACTTAACAATTTTTTTAATTATTTTGTTTATTCATATCTAAGTTACAATTGAACTTTTAATGATCTGTAAGTTATTCTGATCTAAAACTATAGTTTTAGCGTTCCATGACTTTAGATAAACGTTTAGAAGGCATAACTAATAGCTATTTGGTTTTAAGCCTTAACAGATAAAATAATATATAAATTGAGGAAATCCTCAGAACTTCCAAAGTAGACAAGTACCATTTCATCCATAAAGTTGGCTCTCACAGTAGAAAGTGCCAGGGAAACATTTACCCAGTTACATTGCTTTTGCCTTAGGGTTGTGCTAAGTCTGCATTTTACACTTGTCGTATGTTGAATGTACGACAGTTAATTATAATTATAAATGTTAATTTAAAGTTAAACGCTAAAACACCGTTGAGTTTTCGGAGTTGTTTTCTAGAGGTCATACAAGTGTACTTCAACAAAAAAAAACCTTATTGAGTTATTGTGCTTTGTAAATTGTTTAATGATGGTAGATCCTGTCGAAAACGTAACATTTTAATTGAATTTGCAAACTTTCATATTAGCAAAATTGTTAAAATACACTCTTTATTATTATAATAATTTATAATATTACTTGGAGTTTTTCCAATCATCCTTCTAGGGTAGTGGAAACCTTTAACAAAATGACAAAAAAGTCTTTATTTCATATTAAAAATAGCTTTTTAATAATTATTGTTCTATTATAAGTTGGATTTACGAATCCTCGTCACAGGAAAACTGGTAATGCGAGTCTCTTAAAGAATCTACTGAATATTCTGTTAGATTATTCATTATAGAAATATTTTCTGGACAGTTGATAGATAAAGTTTTCAGTATTTAGCCGTTAGTAAAATACAACTTTACGCAGATCCTGAAACTCTAAGCTGACAATCGCTAGGGTCTTAAGGGTAATATCGAGCCAGGCATACGGAGGATTGTGAGGACTAATTCCAGCGATACAAACTGCTCGGAAACTTTTGTAACAACTGTATACATACAACGAGAAATACAGAATAGCAGTCTGCTTCATTATATAACTTTTTCACATTCTATAGTTCTTGTTTTCTTCGTTAGTGTCAAATATTTCACAAAAATTATAGTTTTATTACTAGACATACTTCATTTTTAACCAATAAATTATACAAGTGCTTACTTAGAAGTAAACGTTATTATTTTTACACAATATTGATTTCCAAAAATTAATTGTGACCTAATGAAATATAAAGATAGTATAAAAGATAACTCATTAACGAAAATTCGTAGCAAGCGGTTTTTACCAATAAAATAACCAAATCAATATATTACATTGGACTCCCTTACTGGTCAATGATACATTAATATATAAAACAAAATACACCTAAAAGCCAAGCATATTTATTGTTTTCAGAAAATCAAAGATGTGTAATATCAACATTTAATTATTTTGAATAACTCTTGAATGGATATAATTATGTTGTATAGTTTGACAGTTTTGATGTTGATTCCTTCATGAAATCGGCTAACTTCAATCATCCTATCGCAATAGGGCGTGTGTGTTACAAGACAGTCTTATACAGCAGTAAACTGTATTTGTCTAGGGAATGTTTCACTGATATTAATAACGCTCAGTTATTAAAGATGAGTATAGACGAGTTAGTTCACTATCAAAATATTATGTTCTCTATCCAAACAATTTAAATTAGTTTACTTTTTATCTAATTAACGTTTTTAAATTCCCTATTTGGTTGAACTTGAGCTTAATGTTAAACTATAATTAATAAAATACAGCCCAACACTGTTTTTCATGAAAGCACAAAAAAATAATGAGCTTTAAAAATCAGTTTGCAGCCCTCTTTGTGCCGCAGAGAAGGCCAAAAGGTCATCCTAGCCCGAAGGTCCTCCAATGGACCTCAAGACAACATTGAGGTGGTAAGCTAAATACAGATGACGATCCGCTTTACCTCCCAGACCCTAGATTCGTTAGAGGTAGCTGCTTACTCAGTTAGTCATTGCAGTATCGCAAATAAAGATAGAAAGAAATATGACACAACAGCCGGAACAGCAGAACGAAACACAAAGACCACAGAAACAACGAAGAAGGCACATACACACAACAAAACGAACACAAGCAGAAATAATGCTGTCCAAGAGTGTACAGTTAAGCATAATTAATTTTGATAATCCTATGCTATGCGTTTGAATTGACAAATACACAAAGCAAGTTATTTTGTATTTGTAATGCATTTATTTAAGTTTCAAAGTGTTTACAATTTGGTAACTGAAGCTTTCAGTTGAGTTGCCTATCATATGGATATGATAAATAAATATTACCAAAATAAAATATTGAGTATAACTCAAGGAGCAGATACATGTGGGTTCTTCGTCATACAGAGGTTGTTTGAGCCACATTTCAAGTAGAAAAGTTTGAGTGGATGACATAAATCAACAGTTGGACGTAGCACGTAAACACAGGCTGTCATCTTGAACTCCACACACGTTCCGTGTGATTTATTGTGTATTGGCTCACATCAAACCTGTCGCTATTCGTTTTACGTCCTTGTAAATATTTTGTTTCCAAAAAGATATTTTTCAAGTGAGGATTTATGTATACATACGTTCATTGGTCTTGTGAAAAACATACAATGTTTAAATTTTTTAGAACTGGTTACATTAATTGTTAAGAAACATTTAAAGGCTGAATTCATACATTTTTTATAGCTATTTGATTACTGTTTTTATGTTCTGTTTATGTAATTTCAGTATTATTCTAGCTAGTAACAGAAGTAAATTCTGTTTGTTTTTACAATGTCAGTTTCATTGTTATTTTATATTATAAATACGTAATAAGCGTAAGACGAGTAAACATTCCATTTTCCACCTTCCAGCCAGATTGAGGCACCCGGTCAATTGTGGACTTCAAAACGTTATAGGTTTTCCTTAGTCTCTGTGTTTAAAGTTGTAACATTAAATATAGCTAAGTGTGGACAGAGAATCCACCTTGTCAGGCACAATCTTAAACACATGTATTTAAAATATATTACAGAAACGTACGCTGTTATAAATTGTTAAAAAAAGATTAACTATAAATAAATAATAGTTTACTGTCATAAATTCTTACATAGCTTCAAGATATGTACTTCAAGATTTTACAGTAAACTAAGATTAGACTTACACTTATTACTCCATAAAATACGTCTTACACTATCTTTAACCTTAAAAGGAACAAGGAAATCAGTTGTGAACTTCTATCAACCCTAATAATTAGAATCAATACTAATTGTTTTCGAACTAAATACACACATATTGATAAAAATAACTAAACATTATCAGATAACTTATGCAAAATCATCCATCAAGTTCTGCTACAACAGTTCAAAATATTTATTAAAACGACTATTATTCTTCATATAAACTTTTAAGGTAAATCATAGCCTATATACAAACAAACACAAAATGTATATTGTCTCTCGTGGTTCATTTAGCAATGTTATTATTTTAAAATTGTAGTAAATTACTTTATTAGAAAATTCACTACTTCCCTTTTAGTATTTGATACATCCGTCATATTTAACAGTTGATCTATTCAGCATTGTTTTATTTTATCTAGTTTTGATTTTTACATTATGTATTTTAAGCAAAGTGAGTTAGTTTAATGCTTGTGAACATAATATATGTAATAATTGGCGATGAGGTCAATTGGTCATTTTTACACTGGTTACATTTACTAGTTCAATTAACTGACTATGGCATTCTTACAAGGGAATTAAACACTATGTTGGCTCAAGAAAGCAAGAGCTGTTACAAAGAGTCAGTTGACCAAAGCTGAGAGATTGCTGGAAAGTTTGTCTTGTGCTTCAGATGACATTGTCAGGACAAGACTTAATGTGTTGAATACTTATTGGAAATAATTTGAACTTATTCAGTACAACATTGAAATGAAAACTGAAGATGAAATGATTGACAATGAAATTACATACAAGACCGACATGGAGTATGTCTATTTCAAATTAGTGAATTCATTGCAACTTCGATTGACTAAACTGGAATGACCAATGAAGCAGAAGAAAAACTGCAGCATGTCAGACCACACAACAGCGAAACTCAGAACTTGTGACCACTTAATTCTACAGTTTCATTCACCTTTTTCAAGATGATGAGACATTCTAGAACTTTACAAGACGCCTGAACGTTTTTCGCACTTACACGGCCAGGATATTAACCTCAAAGATAGGGTATAAACTTTACTTCATACCGTATCTCCTAGCTTATATTAGGAAGTTTATGATTTATGCGCCCCAGATACGCAACTAGAAAGGTCATATCCGTAATTAGTCGGAATGTTAACAGATTATGTTGATCCATAGTATGTTTATGTCAAGGATACAGGAACCTATTGAAAACGTTAAGATTTACTCTGTTGAGTTGCAGAAACTTACGTCTGTTTTAATTTTAACTGTAAATCCTGTCATAAATCGATTGCTAACACAATTTTACGCATACGATTCATAATAATATAAGTTAATACATCAATGATGATACAGTTAATATCAGAGCCAAGCTGCTTCAGGACAAAACGCTTACATCATACCTAAATGTTGTCAAAGCAGCAGCAGTTATGGAAATAACAAACAACGAAAGCACTCTTTCAGAATTGAATACAATTAAAACATACATTGTTGTACACCAAATTGAAGACAAATAAAGAAAAACTAAATTACACATAACACCAAATAAAATGCCTACACCATTTAAATCACACATAGCAATTAACAAAACACATTCACCTCTTTTTGAACGCCTTAAAGGGAAATTTTAGATGTGGGTCTCAAAACCATAGGGCTAACAACTGTATGTTTGCTTCTAAACCATGTCATAATTGCAAGAAACCGTAACATTTAGCCAGTGTTTGTTTAGGAAATAAAAGTACAAGGGTTCACCAAGCCTAAGTTGATTCCTTTGACACATTAAAGATGATAATCACGAGATTTTCAAATTATAAAACAGAAATACTGACAAAATGATTATTCATGTATCGATAGAAGGTAAACTAGTTCATATGGAACTAGACACAGGTTTTGCGATAAGCACTCTTCTTTTAAGAATCTTGGCATTACCAGACAAATGTTTCATACCCAAGTACAACTACAAACTTACACTCGTGAAGTTTTTAAACCAAAAGGGTTGTTTTTGTGCAATGTACATATAAAGACCAGCAGTTTACAGGTAAACTTACATCGTAGATGACAACAGACTCAATCTTGGGTCGAGACTGATTGCGTGAGGTTCAGTTAGACTGGGCTGATCTAAAGGCAATACATCAGCACTCAAATGGAAGCAGTTTTAATGAATTACTAGAAAAATTCAAGGACGTGTTCGAACCTGGTATCGGTAAAATTCCTGATCAACTTGGACACTTACAACTGATTGATGGGGCTCGTCCAATGTTTATGAAGCCTAGACCTGTGCCGTATGCCTTAAAACTAAAAGTCGAGCTAGAACTTGAACGTATAGAAGAATCAGGAATAATTTCAAAGACTAAGGAATCCGAGTGGAACACCTATCGTTCCCGCCGTCAAGCTTAATGGAGATTTCAGATTATGTGCCGACTACAAAGTAACGGTAAATAAGCAGATTCAAGATGAACACCACCCTATTTTGAAAATTGAAGACATACTTGTCAACATGAATGAAGCAAAACTATTTTGTACAATGGATTTAAGAAAAGTCTACCTTCATTTGAAAATGGACAGTGACAGTGCAGACATTCAAATGCATAAAGTAAGTAACCACATTAAGTACATATAAAAATCAGTACCGAGTACATAGATTAATTGTTGGCGTTAAGGTTGCTCCTGGAATTTGGCAGATCATGGACAAAATATTGGCAGGCCTGAAAGGAATACAATGCTTCATTGATGACATTGTTATACAAGGCCAATCAGAGGAAAAATTACTTTGGCGTTTGGAAAATGACTTAGGAAAATTATGAGAAATAGGATTATGACTTAATCAAAATAAGTGCAAGTTCCTCCAGAAAATAATACAATATTTGGGCTACGTCATCGATGAGAGGGGCATTCATAAATGTATGGACAAAGTTGCTGCTATAACTAACGCAAGGAAACCTGAGAACGTTAGTGAACTTCTCTACTCAAATATATACACAAACTTTTTTAAAAAAAGGGAACATGTACAAATAAACTGATCAATGTGAACAGATTTGTGATAAATTCAACAAGGTTATATCCAATGATATTGTTCTTTGTCATTTTATCCCAGATTTACCATTAGTATTGGTGATAGACGCATTACCTGTTGGGCTAGGTGGTGTTATCTCACGTCGTTTCCGTGATGGAAGTGAAAAGTCTATTGCTTTTTATTGACGGACATTGACCAACCCTGAAGGAAAATAAAGCCAGATAGACAAAGAAGCTACTGGCATTATTTGGGGCCTTAAAAAGTTCTTCAAATACTCTTACGGACGCAAGTTTACTCTTGTAACTGACCACAAACCTCTGGTCACAATTTTCAATCCAGACAAGTGTCTTCCATCCATGTCCACCACACGCATCTTCAATTATTCACATTGTTTGGCTTTGATTACAATCTTGAGTTCATAAAATCAAATTATCACGGAAATGCTGATTTCCTGTCAAGATTTTCAACTGAAAATAAAACAAGCACCTGCATTGACCAAATCACCGATAGAAGAGATATACCTTCTATCTTCTATCGGTATATATCTTCCGATCATAAAGGAGCATATAAGAGGTACAGCTGAAGGAGCATCACCGATAGAAGAGATACACCTGAAGGAGCATCACTGATATAAGAGGTACAGCTGAAGGAGCATCACCGATAGAAGAGAAACAGCTGAAGGAGCATGACCGATAGAACAGGTAAAGCTGAAGGAGAATCACCAATAGAAGATGTACAGCTGAAGGAGGATAACCTACAGAAGAGGTACAGCTGAAGAAACATCACCTATGGAAGAGGTACACCTGAAGGATCATCACCTATAGAAGAGGTACAGCTGAAGGAGCATCTCCTATAGAAGAGGTACAGCTGAAGGAGCATTACCGATTGAAGAGGTACAGCTGAAGGAACATTACGGACAGAAGAGGTACAGCTGAAGGAGCATCACCGATAGAAAAGGTACAGCTGAAGGAGCATTACCGATAGAAGAGGTACAGCAGAAGGAGAATTATCGATAAAAGAGGTACAGCAGACGGAGCATTACCGATAGAAGAGGTACAGCTGAAGGAACATCACGTATAGAACAGGTACAGCAGAAGGAGCATTACCAATAGAAGAGGTACAGCTGAAGGAGCATCACCTATAGAAGAGGTACAGCAGAAGGAGCATTACCGATAGAACAGGTAAAGCTGAAGGAGAATCACCAATAGAACATGTACAGCTGAAGGAGGATAACCTACAGAAGAGGTACAGCTGAAGAAACATCACCTATGGAAGAGGTACACCTGAAGGATCATCACCTATAGAAGAGGTACAGCTGAAGGAGCATCTCCTATAGAAGAGGTACAACTGAAGGAGCATTACCGATTGAAGAGGTTATGCAGAAGGAGCATTACCGATAGAAGAGGTACAGCTGAAGGAACAATACCGACAGAAGAGGTACAGCTGAAGGAGCATCACCGATAGAAAAGGTACAGCTGAAGGAGCATCACCGATAGAGGAAATACAGCAGAAGGAGCATTACCGATAGAAGAGATACAGCTGAAGGAGCATTACCGATAGAAGAGGTACAGCTGAAGGAGCATTATCGATAAAAGAGGTACAGCAGAAGGAGCATTACCGACAGAAGAGGTACAGCTGAAGGAACATCACGTATAGAACAGGTACAGCAGAAGGAGCATTACCAATAGAAGAGGTACAGCTGAAGGAGCATCACCTAAAGAAGAGGTACAGCAGAAGGAGCATTACCGATAGAAGAGGTACAGCTGAAGGAGCATCACCTATAGAAGAGGTACAGCAGAAAGAGCATTACCGATAGAAGAGGGACAGCTGAAGGAGCATCACCGATAGAAGAGATATAGCTGAAAGAGCATTAGCGATAGAAAAGGTACAGCAGAAGGAGCATTACCTATAGAAGAGGTACATTAGAAGGAGCATTACCGACAGAAGAGGTACAGCTGAAGGAGCATTACCAATAGAAGAGGTAAAGCTGTAGGAGCTCACCGATAGAAGAGGTACAGCAGAAGGAGCATTACTGATAGAAGAGGTACAGCCGAAGAAGCATTACCGATATAAGAGGTACAGCTGAAGGAACATTATCGATAGAAGAGGTACAGTAGAAGGAGCATTACCGATAGAACAGGTACAGCTGAAGGAACATCACGTATGGAAGAAGTACAGCAGAAAGAGCATTACCAATAGACGAGGTACAGCTGAAGGAGCATCACCTATAGAAGAGGTACAGCAGAAGGAGCATTACCGATAGAAGAGGTACAGCTGAAGGAGCATCACCTATAGCAGAGGTACAGCAGAAAGAGCATTATCGATAGAAGAGGGACAGCTGAAGGAGCATGACCGATAGAACAGGTAAAGCTGAAGGAGAATCACCAATAGAAGATGTACAGCTGAAGGAGGATAACCTACAGAAGAGGTACAGCTGAAGAAACATCACCTATGGAAGAGGTACACCTGAAGGATCATCACCTATAGAAGAGGTACAGCTGAAGGAGCATCTCCTATAGAAGAGGTACAGCTGAAGGAGCATTACCGATTGAAGAGGTTATGCAGAAGGAGCATTACCGATAGAAGAGGTACAGCTGAAGGAACATTACCGACAGAAGAGGTACAGCTGAAGGAGCATCACCGATAGAAAAGGTACAGCTGAAGGAGCATTACCGATAGAAGAGGTACAGCAGAAGGAGCATTATCGATAAAAGAGGTACAGCAGAAGGAGCATTACCGATAGAAGAGGTACAGCTGAAGGAACGTCACGTATAGAACAGGTACAGCAGAAGGAGCATTACCAATAGAAGAGGTACAGCTGAAGGAGCATCACCTATAGAAGAGGTACAGCAGAAGGAGCATTATCGATAGAACAGGTAAAGCTGAAGGAGAATCACCAATATAAGATGTACAGCTGAAGGAGGATAACCTACAGAAGAGGTACAGCTGAAGAAACATCACCTATGGAAGAGGTACACCTGAAGGATCATCACCTATAGAAGAGGTACAGCTTAAGGAGCATCTCCTATAGAAGAGGTACAGCTGAAGGAGCATTACCGATTGAAGAGGTTATGCAGAAGGAGCATTACCGATAGAAGAGGTACAGCTGAAGGAACATTACCGACAGAAGAGGTACAGCTGAAGGAGCATCACCGATAGAAAAGGTACAGCTGAAGGAGCATCACCGATAGAAGAAATACAGCAGAAGGAGCATTACCGATAGAAGACGTACAGCTGAAGGAGCATTACCGATAGAAGAGGTACAGCTGAAGGAGCATTATCGATAAAAGAGGTACAGCAGAAGGAACATTACCGATAGAAGAGGTACAGCTGAAGGAACATTACGTATAGAACAGGTACAGCAGAAGGAGCATTACCAATAGAAGAGGTACAGCTGAAGGAGCATCACCTATAGAAGAGGTACAGCAGAAGGAGCATTACCGATAGAAGAGGTACAGCTGAAGGAGCATCACCTATAGAAGAGGTACAGCAGAAAGAGCATTACCGATAGAAGAGGGACAGCTAAAGGAGCATCACCGATAGAAGAGATACAGCTGAAAGAGCATTAGCGATAGAAAAGGTACAGCAGAAGGAGCATTACCGATAGAAGAGGTACATCAGAAGGAGCATTACCGACAGAAGAGGTACAGCTGAAGGAGCATTACCAATAGGAGAGGTAAAGCTGTAGGAGCTCACCGATAGAAGAGGTACAGCAGAAGGAGCATTACTGATAGAAGAGGTACAGCCGAAGAAGCATTACCGATATAAGAGGTACAGCTGAAGGAACATTATCGATAGAAGAGGTACAGTAGCAGGAGCAATACCGATAGAACAGGTACAGCTGAAGGAACATCACGTATGGAAGAGGTACAGCAGAAAGAGCATTACCAATAGAAGAGGTACAGCTGAAGGAGCATCACCTATAGAAGAGGTACAGCAGAAGGAGCATTACCGATAGAAGAGGTACAGCTGAAGGAGCATCACCTATAGAAGAGGTACAGCAGAAAGAGCATTATCGATAGAAGAGGGACAGCTGAAGGAGCATCACCGATAGAAGAGATACACCTGAAGGAGCATCACTGATATAAGAGGTACAGCTGAAGGAGCATCACCGATAGAAGAGAAACAGCTGAAGGAGCATGACCGATAGAACAGGTAAAGCTGAAGGAGAATCACCAATAGAAGATGTACAGCTGAAGGAGGATAACCTTCAGAAGAGGTACAGCTGAAGAAACATCACCTATGGAAGAGGTACACCTGAAGGATCATCACCTATAGAAGAGGTACAGCTAAAGGAGCATCTCCTATTGAAGAGGTACAGCTGAAGGAGCATTACCGATTGAAGAGGTTATGCAGAAGGAGCATTACCGATAGAAGAGGTACAGCTGAAGGAACATTACCGACAGAAGAGGTACAGCTGAAGGAGCATCACCGATAGAAAAGGTACAGCTGAAGGAGCATTACCGATAGAAGAGGTACAGCAGAAGGAGCATTATCGATAAAAGAGGTTCAGCAGAAGGAGCATTACCGATAGAAGAGGTACAGCTGAAGGAACATCACGTATAGAACAGGTACAGCAAAAGGAGCATTACCAATAGAAGAGGTACAGCTGAAGGAGCATCACCTATAGAAGAGGTACAGCAGAAGGAGCATTACCGATAGAACAGGTAAAGCTGAAGGAGAATCACCAATAGAAGATGTACAGCTGAAGGAGGATAACCTACAGAAGAGGTACAGCTGAAGAAACATCACCTATGGAAGAGGTACACCTGAAGGATAATCACCTATAGAAGAGGTACAACTGAAGGAGCATCTCCAATAGAAGAGGTACAGCTGAAGGAGCATTACCGATTGAAGAGGTTATGCAGAAGGAGCATTACCGATAGAAGAGGTACAGCTGAAGGAACATTACCGACAGAAGAGGTACAGCTGAAGGAGCATCACCGATAGAAAAGGTACAGCTGAAGGAGCATCACCGATAGAAGAAATACAGCAGAAGGAGCATTACCGATAGAAGAGGTACAGCTGAAGGAGCATTACCGATAGAAGAGGTACAGCTGAAGGAGCATTATCGATAAAAGAGGTACAGCAGAAGGAGCATTACCGATAGAAGAGGTACAGCTGAAGGAACATCACGTATAGAACAGGTACAGCAGAAGGAGCATTACCAATAGAAGAGGTACAGCTGAAGGAGCATCACCTATAGAAGAGGTACAGCAGAAGGAGCATTACCGATAGAAGAGGTACAGCTGAAGGAGCATCACCTATAGAAGAGGTACAGCAGAAAGAGCATTACCGATAGAAGAGGGACAGCTGAAGGAGCATCACCGATAGAAGAGATACAGCTGAAAGAGCATTAGCGATAGAAAAGGTACAGCAGAAGGAGCATTACCGATAGAAGAGGTACATCAGAAGGAGCATTACCGACAGAAGAGGTACAGCTGATGGAGCATTACCAATAGAAGAGGTAAAGCTGTAGGAGCTCACCGATAGAAGAGGTACAGCAGAAGGAGCATTACTGATAGAAGAGGTACAGCCGAAGAAGCATTACCGATATAAGAGGTACAGCTGAAGGAACATTATCGATAGAAGAGGTACAGTAGAAGGAGCATTACCGATAGAAGAGGTACAGCTGAAGGAGCTCACCGATAGAAGAGGTACAGCAGAAGGAGCATTACCGATAGAAGAGGTACAGCTGAAGGAGCATTACCGATAGAAGAGGTACAGCTGAAGGAGCATTATCGATAGAAGAGTTACAGCAGAAAGAGCATTACCGATAGAACAGGTACAGCTGAAGGAACATCACGTATGGAAGAGGTACAGCAGAAGGAGCATTACCTATAGAAGAGGTACAGCTGAAGGAGCATTACCTATAGAAGAGGTACAGCAGAAGGAGCATTACCGATAGAAGAGGTACAGCTGAAGGAGCATCACCTATAGAAGAGGTACTGCAGAATGAGCATTGTCGATAGAAGAGGGACAGCTGAAGGAGCATCAACGATTGAAGAGGTACAGCTGAACGAGCATTACCGATAGAAGAGGTACAGATGAAGGAGCATTACCGATAGAAGAGGTACACCTTAAGGAGCATTATCGATAGAAGGGGTACATCAGAAGGAGCATTAACGATAGAACAGGTACAGCTGAAAGAGCATCACCTATAGAAGAGGTACAGCTGAAGGAGCATTACCGATAGAAGAGGTACAGCTGAAGGAGCATCACCGATAGAAGAGGTACAGCAGAAGGGGCATTAGCGATAGAAAAGGTACAGGCAGAAGGAGCATTACTGATAGAAGAGGTACATCAGAAGGAGCATTACCGATAGAAGAGGTACAGCTGAAGGAGCATTACCGATAGAAGAGGTACAGCCGAAGGAGCATTACCGATAGAAGAGGTACAGCTGAAGGAGCATCACCGATAGAAGAAGTACAGCTGAGGGAGCATCACCAATAGAAGAGATACAGCTGAATGAGCATCACCGATAGAAGAGATACAGCTGAATGAGCATCACCGATAGAAGAGATACAGCTGAAGGAGCATCACCGATAGAAGAGATACAGCTGAAGGAGCATCACCGATAGAAGCGATACACCTGAAGGAGCATCACCGATAGAATAGGCACAGCTGAAGGAGCATCACTGATAGAACAGGTACAGCTAAAACAGTGGTTTCGTAACTACTACAAATCAATATAAGATGTGGTGAATTTCACAACAATGTTTTCTCTCGGTCACTCCTTGGACGACCATTAACCTATGCATTTTTCATTAAGGGAAATTCATCCAAATAGAGCATCGGAAGAGGCTAATTTTATACCATTACGTTAATAATTTTATTTATCTTTATTTACTGCTAAACACTGTTTCCTCATTAATATTTATTACGGCTTTTATAGGGTAGGGATGCCCAATTAAGACATAGTTCCCAGACATCTTGTCTCTGCTTAGGCAAGACAATTTTTGTAACCCGGATGTTGTCATGGGAATATGGAACAAGATGGTCAGTTAGCAAAAAATATGATCATATTATTAGTATTTCATACACATAATACATATCATAATATACTAGCATTTCATACACTATAATAGCATATAATACAATATTACATATACTATGATTTATTATTTTATAAATTTTAGTCTGATAAATAAGGGTTTAAACGCAACTTAGATTAAAACTTTCACCGTCCAAAGTATTTATTTACTTTACCACAAACAAGTGAAAATGTATAACTGAACAATTTCATTATTCAGTTAGATTGACAAATACAGATAAACCAATATTTTCAATTGACATTAAATATTGTTTTTAAGAGATATCAGAAATTGTATTTTGTACATATCTTTTGAAGATTGTTTATCAAAGGAAAGCTCTTGCTTTGAAGAATTCTACAAAATTGCAATGTTTTCAATACAATCGCTGGATGTAAACCCACTTAGTTAAAGCCCGTTGATAAAAAAGTTGTGTCATACTTTTAAAATATTTAAAAGTGTCTTTCATATTTGAAATAACTTCATTTTATTTTTCAAATGTACGTTAACTACCTCTTTTAATTAATTTAAGTTTAATATGGACTTATAGTTTATATCTACATATAGTTTAATAATGAAAGCTAATAAATTCAGGTTTAAAAATGATTTTAACTGACTGACAAGTATATCTTTCCAGGGATGCCCATCCCCTAACAGCGATGCCCCCCTCTTTCAATATAAAATCATATACCAGTTTTGAATAGAATGAAAAACTTATGCATACATTTATTTAAAAATGTAGTAAAGAATTTAAATGATATTAATACAGACATTTAAATCTTATACACAGTATTTTAATGTATCTATTTAAGTTTACTTATTACGAAAATGTATTCCTTTTTAATCATACTTTTATTCCAATCTCGATTAATTTTCTGGACTTAATTAATATATATGGAAATGTTCTGTAGTAAACTATTTTATTATTTTCTGATGAACACTCCCCGAAATAAGATTATAAATAATATAACATGTTAATACTTAAATAGAATAGTATTGTATAACAACAGCAACAATATTCTGATAATAATTTAATGAGGCTGTTAGATGAACCATAGACACTTCAATTGTCTTTAAAAACTGACACAACATTTCTACAGGTATGAAACTCTTGTCATCCTCCGGTGCTAGTTATAAAGTTATTTGTTTTTATTTTTACAAATTAACTTACCCATATAAATGTAAAACCCCTTTAAGAGTTCACATGTTTTAGATTACGATGGACTTATCAGAAAATCATGTAATCTTAAAAACTATTACAGATAAACACAATTATGACAAACCACACAATACAAAAAAACCGGTTATTTATTTTTTTTATATTTATTCATACATTTTGTTTTACAGATTTGGTCTCAAGAATTTGAAGGGACTTGTCGGTGAGATCCGTGTAACTAACATTATATATATTATACAATATTTTTATTTTAAATCCAAAATGAGGTGGCACTACAATCTTATATATTATTTCAGGCAGTTAAATGAAAGTGGGACGTGCCGGCCACGCTTGCACTGTCAGTCTATACTGTATTTTAAAACAGGAGAAACTGGTTTGCATTTTAAATTCCTGCCGAATCCACTTTTATCCTTGCCCAAATCAGTTGTTCATCTATAGCCGTGCCTAAATGTAAATCGTAGTCGTCTGTCTGTTCCTTCTTGAATTACATGAAGTGCGTTTCGTGGCCGACATTGCCCATTCGAGTGTCTTCCTTGCCCATAACAGTTGTTCATCTACAGCCGTGCCTAAATGTTAACCGTAGTCGTCTGTCTGTTCGTTCTTGAGTTATATGAACGTTCCGTGGCCGACTCTGCCCATCACACAACCGTTTCTCTGCCTAATACTATACTTTAATATTAGTGAAAATTCAATTAACAGGAAATCACTACAGTATGTTACATTTATAATGTGAGTAAATATAAACTTAGTTAAGTAAACGCTATTCAATATTATGAGTTATTGAATTCAATACGTTATTACAAGTGAGGGAAATGCTACTGTTACTACATACCCGTATAATATCTGTGTTTGAACATCATGAAAACAAGAAGATAAAACAACGTGTTAATATATGAAACTGAAGTGTAGTGTTGCGTGTTGTGCTGAAGCTTGAATCATTGTGAGGCCTGGAGGTCATTGTCCTAAGATGACATAATCAGGATTAATGTGCTTTAATTAATATTTCTGAAGAAAGTTTTTTAATTTAAAGACAGCTCTTAAATTCTGTGAAATTAGATACTTTTTCCATATGTTCTGGTGACAAATTTTAAAAATAAGGAGCTGTACATTTAGTTAGTCTTCGCCCATAATTTGATCTGGGGAACGACTTAACATATTTTCTAACATGCCTTGTTTCGAAATTCTGTATATTGGGAGTTTTTAATTATTATTTTTAAAGTTACTTACTATGACCTACAGTTTTTACAACCCTTGTTGGCAGCAACTGTCTCATAAAACTAAATTTATTCAAATTTATATTATCATCTGAGTAAAGCTGAATTTCGTTACAGTATTCTTAAAGATTTGTTTTGCAGATTAATTATCTTGTTTTTAAACAGCTGCTGTTCCATATCTTAGCAATGGTTCAAAAAGAGCCTTATATACCGTATTTTTAACTTTTTGTGTTGCCTTAATCTTTTTAATTTTTACATTAGAGCAGTAAATGGCACAAGTCTTTTATGTAGTGATACTACATGGTCCTTCCATGTTAGTTTATTGTAAAAAATTAATCCTAATTTTTTTTTTTTTTTTTTTTTTTTTTTTGACATTGACGTGTTTAATATCTTCACGTTGGTACCTGGTACTGCTCTTCTCGTATAAACAACGACAGTTATGAAGTCTTATGCTGATTTCTTTTTCATTACCCATATTTTTTATGATAGTATGCGTAAATTTAGTTTTCTGTCTGTTTATGATCAATTCGTTGTTTTGAGCCCACTTAGTAAAATTTTTAAAATCTCTCTGTAGTTGTTCCTATGCTATATTTAGACGCTTATCTTTTGTTATGACATGCAAATTTCCAAATGTGTCTGCCACTTATTCTATTTAATATATCATTCAGATAAATTATAAACAAGACAGGACCTAGCTGACTGCCTTGAGGAGCGCCATATTCTATATTTTTAAGCACTAATAGTGTTTATTTGCTATCACAGAAAGTTTCCTGCCATTAATATAGCTCTTGAACCATTTTAAATAGGGGCCCCTCACTCCTATTTTGTTGGACGCTGAAAATATACATTTATGTTCCACTGAATCAAAAGCCTTTGAAAAATGCATAAATAAGGCTAAACCATGCTATTTGTTATTCATTATTTTTTATTGTTATTTCATTATTATTTCTTAGCTACTTTTGCAAATGCCTATAATACATGTGCTGTACCGCAATTCTTTCCAAAGCCTTACTGTTTACAATTAAGTAAACCATTTTATACCAAATATTTATTTAATCTATGGATAGCCCTTTAACAACAAGATTCCAAAATACTGCAGTTTTCTGATATAACAAGTACAAGGACAAGCTCTAGTCTCCGTGCCCGTTAACTATAACGGCCAAAACAAGTCCACTTTACACCAACAAGTTTGTCGCATAACAATTAGCTGAAAACTTTGCTCTTACCTACAACAAACATGTGTTGTGAGACGGTAATTGTTTGAGTTGTGCGAACATGGAGTGTTAAACTTCTGGTCCTCTAAATATCATTAGTTCTTAATGGCTTTTAACGTTTGTTTTGC
Organism: Stictocephala bisonia; assembly: GCA_035578905.1. Taxonomy (NCBI): domain Eukaryota; kingdom Metazoa; phylum Arthropoda; class Insecta; order Hemiptera; family Membracidae; genus Stictocephala; species Stictocephala bisonia. The sequence goes on along the minus strand of JAQJVL010000334.1, from coordinate 39,700 downwards.
AAGAGAAAATACTGTGGTATGAAAGTCAATGTAGTTCTTATCTTACTTGACTTCTTATTTTCATATTAGTTTTATGTCAAGCTAAACGAAGAAAAATGACTGGTAAGTTTATGAATTTTTAAGTGTTAAATAATATAAAGCGTGAGTTGGTGTAGTTGTTGATTTGAAAAAATTCCAGAGGTGCGAGGTGAATTTATACGTTTGAAATAAAATTTAAATTGAGTTTTATGCAATACTGACTCTGTTGTCATAATAATTAAAATAATAACTTCGATCATTTGTTGTATTTTTTTTTTCTTTCTAATTGACATAAAAATGTTTGATATTTCGTTCAAGTCGATTTAAATATTTATTATAACTGGCAGTATATGCATAGTGCAGTAGTCCATCTTCTTGCAGAACGAGTAGGAAGCGATTGGTTATTCTCAGTTGTGCAGTTGTGAAAATACATTGTTGGAAATTATTTGACTCTCTGAGTTGGTAGAGGGCAATGACTGAATTGATATTAATTTGAATTCCTAAATAAAATGCGTCACTGGGCACCAAAATATAACCTGCAGTTCTAAAGTTCATAGCAAGTGCACGAACTATTTACATGTATATCGTGAATTTAATGTAAATTGACATGACATTCATGTTCGACGAGGAAATATTACACGTGCTACATCTTCAGATGGGGGATCAACAAATTGTTCTTTTCTGGAATGGAAGAGCTGTTGTCCGAGTGGTCAAGGCGTCAGGACATAGACATTCACCTTGTACTGTACTGGCTCTCCTTAGACTGTTTTGATGACTTTCTCGCACAGATTACTGATCTGTGGGGCATAAGCATGGTAAATTTGAAAAATAAATCAGTCTCTTCTTCATATATGAATGTATCATTATCGATCAGTTCAAGTACACTCTAAGCAGTTCAAATTTACTCGAATAATACCAAATAAAATATGAATCAATCAACTCAATATAAATAAATCGTAGAGTGAAATACGCCTTAGGTGAGTCGATAGTGCCAGCCAATGAGGGGCGTGCTACTCGGCCACGTTGATTCATGTACACGTCTTACTTTCGCCTTTTACAGCGCAAGAAGTTGTCCCAACTATAATTTATAATTGAGACTATTTACTACACTCATTTATTAAAAAAATTACTATTCAAATTGTAATAACACTTTTATAAATCATAAACTATTTCATATGAAAGTAACTAGAATCAATAAGTAGGCCAACCAAAAAAATATGTAATATGATTTTATGATTCAAGTTATCTTCTTCAAAATAACTGTAGTATTCTGAAATCAATAAAATAAAAGTTTTTCTTATAACTAACAAAAATGAATGGCAAGAAACAAAGCTGAACTTGTATGAAAAGGAAAAAAGGATACATTTTAGTAGCGAAAAATCTGAAATATTGAAGTTTACATAGGAATTTTTTGTTGATCTGTTCTCTTAATGAAAATAGTATGTAGCCATCCAAAATATTAAATGCTTTTGTGCCGGACCAATCACTGAGTATTGTCCTCCCATTAGTCGTGCTGTTTTGTTATTTAGGCTGGTTGGACCAAGTCATGGAAGGTGAATAAAAAACTCATGATCACAAGTTGAATCGAACCTGTACGTGGCAGCCATTACCTTAGCACTATAGCTACGGCCGCTGCAAATAATAATAAATCACAATTAAATTCATAAACATAAACATTCTAGGGAATTAAAATGGTGATGATCTGTACTCTGGATAGTAGTAGTTGGTTTAATGCCAATAAAGCCAGTTTTTAAAGTTAGCATACAATTTATTCGGTTGTATTGCGTACTTAATGTTTGTTCCGTGTACATTACAACTTATCAGCTTGTTATACAATCCAGAAATCTATTTAATGTTGTATTCTTAAAATTACAGATTTGAGTGGGAAATGTAATAAAATGGCAGAGGGAAAAGATGAATTGTTATCTAAATTAATATAAGTTAAAACGTTATATCTTACTAAATTAATATGATTTGGCTAGGATGATGTAGTTTATTGTTAGATGTTATTAACAATTCATTAGTTTGAAACGTTTGATTAATCAATTTATTTGCAATCCTAAAATTGAATTTTTGTTACATTTTCTCAAATACAGCAACCCCTACATTGAAAATAATTAATGCTTTCGAATGTGCATTACTATAAAAAACTTCTCGTTTCAATTTGTAACTGACTATAATCATATACGCCATTGGATCAATTACACAATAAGATAAATAACGAAAAGAAAATCACTCCTGCTAATGTATACCAATCCCTCGACTACTAACAGCGACTTTTGGTCGTAATCACCTATCTCTTCCACCCTTCGTTCGTAGGCGACACCTTAAGCTCTTCCACCCATCCCTCGGTCAGAGGTGACACCTCATAACTTTCCCACCCATCCTTTGGTCGTATGCGACACATTAAAGCTCTCCTACTCATCCTTCGGTCGTAGGCGACACCTTAAGCTCTCCCACCCATCCCTCGGTCAGAGGTGACACCTCATAACTTTCCCACCCATCCTTTGGTCGTAGGTGACACCTGACAGCTCTCCTACTCATCCTTCGGTTGTAGGCGACACCTTAAACTCTCCCACTCATCCCTCGGTCAGAGGTGACACCTCATAACTTTCCCACCCATCCTTTGGTCGTAGGTGACACCTGACAGCTCTCCTACTCATCCTTCGGTTGTAGGCGACACCTTAAACTCTCCCACTCATCCCTCGGTCAGAGGTGACACCTCATAACTTTCCCACCCATCCTTTGGTCGTAGGCGACACCTGACAGCTCTCCCACCCATCCTTCGGTTGTAGGCGACACCTGAAAGCTCTCCCACCCATCCTTTGGTCGTAGGTGACACCTGACAGCTCTCCCACCCATCCTTTGGTCGTAGGTGACACCTGACAGCTCTCCTACTCATCCTTCGGTCGTAGGTGACACCTGACAGCTCTCTCACCCATCCCTCGGTCAGAGGTGACACTTTACGGGTCTCCTACTCATCCTTTGGTCAGATGCACATCCCACAACTTTCCCACGCATCCTTTGGTCATATGCGACACCTGATAGCTCTCCCACCTATCCTTCGGTGGTCGGCTACACCTGAAAACTCTCACATCTATCCCTCGATCAGAGGTGACTCTGACGGCTTTCCCACCCATACTTCGATCATAGGTAACACCTGATGGCTCTCCCATCTATCCTATGGTTGTAGGTGACACCTAACAACTCTGTCACCCCCCCTACAGTCGTAGGCGACACTTGATGACACTCCACCCATCCATTGTAAGTAGGTGAAACCTGATGACTCTCCCACCCAATGTTCGGTCATAGCAACTTCTAAAGGCCTTCGATCCTATCCTTTGGTCGTAATGACTACTGAAAACTCTGGCACCCATCCCTCTGTCGTATGCGATACCGGACGGCCCTACACCTCTTCTTTGGTCACAAGCAATTACTGAAGGCCTTCCCACCTATCCTGTGGTCATAATGGACTACTGGCAACCCTCTCACTCATCTTAGTTCGTAATCGATTATTGATGGAATTTTCATTCACCCTTTGATTTCTAATGGTATAAATATGGCTTTTCCAAACAACCTGTGGTCATAGTTGAATACTGATAGGACTCCCATTCAAGTCTAAGGGCTCCTATGCTATTCAAGTTTGTAGCACAGATATCGTTGTTGCAATTGAGACATTTTGGGTTGGGATTATTCAGAGAGTATTCACGAGGTCGAATGAACCAAACCGGTATGTCTGAACTCGATAGGTGATCGGCTACAAAATTGAATGGCACACAAGTTAGGTCACACACTCTCCTCCAGTACACCATTTGCTATAACAAATAAGTTCTAATATCTGCAATCGGAACTGCTATACTTAATAAATTGTAAGCTAATTACAGTCAATCTGCCAGCAACGTCAGCAATACATAGGAGGTTCCGTGGGACTAACTATCCATAATTATGACACAGCTGGAGGGCCTGGATGATTTATCGTGTCAGTTCATTATATAAATGAGGCATCTGGTTCTGCTCCATCACATATAACCATTTGTTCACATTACACCATAAATAACAGTTTCTGCAATACTGTAACTAACATTCCCAGGTTATAAAATGTACGTTTGTTCCCCGGGATATTGTAGGTTATGGACCTATATTTAGTGGCCTCATATATTGTAGTAGTGCAAACTTGTTAAAAAATGTGCAAACATATTATCAATTCATAATGTTTAAGTAAAGAGCTAGTACAGGGAAAAACTGTTCTAGGGCAATGTTCTTTGTTTAGGGTAGAGAAACAGTCGGAGAGTAACAGAAATTTTGTATTGGGATACATTATTGAAATTGTTTAATGAAGAAGTATAAAAGAAAGGTTATATAAGTATAATCTAGTGCTGGTTGATGATTTATTATTGAGACTTTTAACTCTGAAATTGTGTTTCACTTATCAATGCCTGTGTGCCGTCATCAAACGTTTCTCTTCATTAGCCAGTTCCTTGTGACGAATTATCCCTATTTATTTATCACAGTAACAAATGATACTTTTACATTGTTATACCACTCCATTTTCTTACATGGTGCTGTGGCCTTTCTTCGTAGCTATGTGGTATGTAGTTTGGTATGTAGCTAGTTCATCCCTGCATTTGTGAGCCTACTTAAATCATTTAATATGACATAACAGGATGTTGATTGTTAACCATATAGAAAGTATATTATACGTTATCACTTGTATGATGATTAATTATTTGAAACAGAGACTATTTTGAGAAAATAACTGGTAATCAGTATTATAACAATTAATATACACTATTTAACTACACTAAAACTGTATTTACCATTACAACATACACGAGATTTCCTACTTTGCTAATTTAATACAATTATTTACAAACTGCAAAAAGTCCAAATTTTATCTATATTAAGTGTAAAATATTGTTTGTTTAACAAATACATTACGAATTTAAATCTTAGAAAGTTTAATACAATCATACATTGTTATAGTGCAATTATAAGACAGCATTGTTATATGTTGGTATCTGTATCAAACATTGGAGAAACATCGCGTGTAGAGATACTGTACTGAATCATCAAGCTTCTACTTCTAGCATTGTTAGGAGTATTATGAACAATAAAATATAAACCCCAAAAAAGTTCTTTATGTTGTAGTATAGATATACTGTAACCACTTTGGATAAAACATTTGTTATAAGAGTGTACACTGGCAGTGTCTTAAATAATAAAACGTTTTCCTTAATTGTCGATATCTGACATTTTAACGTGTTTCAAATTTAATTTATTCCATTTCTTAACCAATTTTCGAGTCAAAATAATGTGATACTAAATCAACCTAACGCTCCTGATGTGTTTTACTGAATAGTTATTAATTTTTAATTCATTACAATTTTTTTATCATTTTATGCAAACTTGAAACTCGTATATAGGTGCAGAGAAGTAAATATATCAAAAAGTTATAAATAAAATAAATTAAGAAGATCAAAGCATGTATAAAAAAAGTGCCGTCAGTGCTAAACGTACACGTTGTGAGCGATGCCAGTACCTAATACCTCATTGCAGTTTGCCTTTGTAGTCTTCTTCCATGGAACATAGATTACATGAACCAATAGCTGAACAAATACGTTTAACTAAAGGCCACCACCGCTTATTTTGTGAATTTTTTCTAGGAGAGTCCCATGTTCTGTGTAAACTTACTCTATATATTCCCAACAGACTATTTATCAATGCGGGAACTTATTTAGACAGAGAAAGGAGAGAACAAGAAGGAAATTACTGATAAATAATTCCAGTGAAGGCTAGGATTCAAACATGCGCTATCTCTGTCTCAGATATAGGTTTTGGCGCCTTGTCAGACCATCTTCATTCAATAGTTAATCCTATTAAATAATAGTAAAAAGAAGTTACTATAATTTATAATTTTAATCATTCATAGTTTAAACATATTGCTCAGAGTTTGTTTGTTTTGAAGATTAATTTCATCGTTCACCAAAATTCGGTGCATATTCTAATAGCTAAATTTATGTAATACAACTTTATTTCTGAAACAGGTCACAATTTAAATCTTCCTTTACCTCCCATGGTTTGCTAGGTTACCTTGATATTGTTATTTTTAATCGTTTAATTTCTTAATATTAGTGGTTTTGGACATTTTATAACCGAATATGTTCTACAGTTAATGTACTTCGTCCTGTTTATTATGTGTTGCCACTATGTATTATCACAAGAATGGTTCTGTTGTATCTGAACATTTTATAACCGAATATGTTCTACAGTTAATGTACTTCGTCCTGTTTATTATGTGTTGCCACTATGTATTATCGTAAGAACGTTTCTGTTGTATCTGAACATTTTATAACCGAATATGATCTACAGTTAATGTACTTCGTCCTGTTTATTATGTGTTGCCACTATGTATTATCACAAGAATGTTTCTGTTGTATCTGAACATTTTATAACCGAATATGTTGTACAGTTAATTTACTTCGTCCTGTTTATTATGTGTTGCCACTATGTATTATCGTAAGAATGTTCCTGTTGTATCTGAATATTTTATAACCGAATATGTTCTACAGTTAATGTACTTCATCCTGTTTATTATGTGTTGCCACTATGTATTATCGCAAGAACGTTTCTGTTGTATCTGAACATTTTATAACCGAATATGTTCTACAGTTAATGTGCTTCGTCCTGTTTATTATGTGTTGCCACTATGTATTATTGCAAGAATTTTTCTGTTGTATTTGAACATTTTCAACAATATAAGTGTTTTCTTGAGCGTAATGAACTTTTTTTAGTGTTGTAAATGTATTTAGTAATAATGTTTAGATGCATATAAAATTAATTATATTTTAAGTGCAGTTTGCCCATTGTTAATTTGTAGCAATTGTTGTATAGTACTTCATGAGTACAGTACTAAAAATTTAAACAAGACAAACGTAGTTTTAATACTGAAAACTATATATATTTATTATTTATAGAATATTTTCTTGTATATTTGTCCAACATGAAATTTTTCATTTTAAAATAACACAACTATTGCCTACTTTTTGTGTAACCGGAGTTTTTGACACACGTCAAGACGTCAATAAATGTGTTGTGCCTCATGAACAGTTATGACTATTTGATTTTAAATTGTTTGCCAGTTACTACTTCGTCGTTTTGAAAATGTAAATACATGTTATGAATGTACTAAACACAATACTTGTGTGTATAACAAATACTTGAAGATAAAAAATAATTTTTTCCGAAAAAATGCTTTGCCTCTATACAATACTCACTGTAAAAATATTCATAAACAGCAGTTGACTGAGCAGATTTTTAATGTTTTGACAACCAAACATTATTCATTACCATACAGATTGACCCTAACTTGCATGCTAGTTCAAAGCCGGCACGTGGCCTATAGTCTACTTCAGTTTCCATAACAACGATTAAATATAGCGACAAAGCGGTGGAAGAGTAGTTTTCTCTTTCATTTCCACCACTCATCTGTTCCGCACCAGTGTTTTCAATAGGCTGCAATCTAAGCCTTTTGTCAATCATCCGTTAACTTATAGTTACTTTCTACCTAATTAAATTTACACTTTATTATTAACATTTATGTTACCTATGCATCAAGTTGTAATTTGCACAGAATGTTTTTAGCATGGAACATGCTTTAGTCTTGACCTAACTGCCTGAAAACGTTACGCGGGAGGGTGACGCGGGAAGGTGACGCGTAACCATGAAAACACAATGACATATCAGTGTTGACTTCAATAATGATTTTATTTGCAAGCGTTCATCAAAGTACATCTTTAGTTTCCATGACAACTCTTGTTAAAAACAAGAGCCGTAGGCTCTAAGCAAAAAGATCCGGGGGTCCAGGGGGCTTGCCCCCTGGCGAGGCCCGCAGGGCCGAGTTTTTTTCGTCATTTATTAAATACGAGTATGTATGTTACGTTTCATAACTACCCTTTGTTAAATGAATCTGTTACCTATACCTTGTCTTGTTACCCATTCTGAAATAGCTTGCATGATAGAGCTGTTACTCAGTTCAATGAGTTGTCGATGAACTGTAATGAACAGTTTGTGCAATACATTACTGCCATGCTGTGATCATGAAATGTACATTCGACCGGCCTATCTAGTTTTAATGTAAATAATGGCAGGTCTAATGGAATCCCATTTACAAGCGTGGTGCTCTGGGACGCCATAATTATAACATGTTATGTAGGCCTAATTAACTGATTGTATTGGATATATTGCACTGAAGGGAGGAATAATATATACAAATATAGTGACATGGTTTTAATATTGAATGTTAGATTAATACTGAATGTTCAGGCTTTTGGAATGTACAAATAACAACTTTGTAAATGTAAATAACAATGTTTAGATAAAATATAATTCATAAAAATATAAAAACACCAATATAAAAATAATATTGGTTGGGCTGGGTATAATTATAACTATATTTGAACCATTTTGCAAGCTTTAAAATTGGGGTTCAGCAAAATGCTGTTATATTTACAAAAATAATACTCATTGCTAGACTTCATTAAATCTCTTCGAAAATAAATTTGAAGTATTACTTCTTAACTGTGAACATAATTTAACCACTTCAATAATAAATTAGCCGTTTCAAGTTAGAAAGATAACTGTCGTTTTCTACATTAAATTGGCCGTTTCAAATTAGAAGAGATAACTGTCGTTTTCTACATTAAATAGGCCATTTCAAGTTAGAAGAGATAACGGTGATTTTCTACATTAAATTGGCCGTTTTAATTTAGAAGAGTAACTGTGATTTTCTACATTAAATAGACCGTGTTAAGTAAGAAGAGGTAACTGTGATTCTCTACATTAAATTGGCCATTTCAATTTAGAAGAGAAAACTGTGATTTTCTACATTAAATTGGCCATTTCAATTTAGAAGAGGTAACTGTGATTTTCTACATTAAATTGGCTGTTTCAGATTAGAAGAGATAACTATCGTTTTCTACATTAAATAGGCCATTTCAAGTTAGAAGAGATAACGGTGATATTCTACATTAAATTGGCCGTTTTGATTTAGAAAAGATAACGGTGACTTTCCACATTAAATTGACCGTTTTAATTTAGAAGAGTAACTGTGATTTTCTACATTAATAAGGCTGTGTTAAGTTAGTAGAGGTAATTGTGATCTTCTACATTAAATAGGCCGTGTTAAGTTAGAAGGGGTAACTGTGATTTTCTACATTAAATAGGCCGTGTTAAGTTAGAAGAGGTGAGTGTGATTTTCTACATTAAATTGGCGGTTTCAAGTTAGAAGGGATAACTGTGGTTTTCTACATTAAATTGGCCATTTCAATTTAGAAGAGGTAACTGTGATTTTCTACATTAAATAGGCCGTGTTAAGTTAAAAGAGGTAACTGTGATTTTCTACATTAAATAGGCCGTGTTAAGATAGAAGAGGTAACTGTGATTTTCTACATTAAAAAGGCCGTGTTAAGCTAGAAGAGGTGACTGTGATTTTCTACATTAAATTGGCGGTTTCAAGTTAGAAGGGATAACTGTGGTTTTCTACATTAAATTGGCCATTTCAATTTAGAAGAGGTAACTGTGATTTTCTACATTAAATAGGCCGTGTTAAGTTAGAAGAGGTGACTGTGATTTTCTACATTAAATTGGCGGTTTCAAGTTAGAGGAGATAACTGTGGTTTTCTACATTAAATTGGCCATTTCAAGTTAGAAGAGATAACTGTGGTTTTCTACATTAAATAGGCCGTGTTAAGTTAAAAGAGGTGACTGTGATTTTCTACATTAAATTGGCGGTTTCGAGTTAAAAGAGATAACTGTGATTTTCTACATTAAATTGGCGGTTTCAAGTTAGAAAAGATAACTGTGGTTTTCCACATTAAAAAGGCCGTTTTAAGTTAGAAGAGGTAACTGTGATTTTCTACATTAAATAGGCCGTGTTAAGTTAGAAGTTATAACTGTGATTTTCTACATTAAATTGGCCGTGTTAAGTTAGAAGAGGTGACTGTAATTTTCTACATTAAATTGGCAGTTTCAAGTTAGAAGAGATAACTGTGATTTTCAAAATTAAATTGGCGGTTTCAAGTTAGAAGAGGTAACTGTGATTTTCTACATTAAATTGGCGGTTTCAAGTTAGAAGAGATAACTGTGGTTTTCTACATTAAATAGGCCGTGTTAATTAGAAGAGGTAACTGTGATTTTCTACATTAAATAGGCCGTGTTAAGTAAGAAGAGGTGACAGTGATTTTCTACATTAAATTGGCGGTTTCAAGTTAGAAGAGATAACTGTGGTTTTCTACATTAAATAGGCCGTGTTGTTAGAAGAGGTAACTGTGATTTTCTACATTAAATTGGCGGTTTCAAGTTAGAAGAGGTAACTGTGGTTTTCTACATTAAATAGGCCGTGTTAAGTTAAGAAGAGGTAACTGTGATTTTCTACATTAAATAGGCCGTGTTAAGTTAGAAGAGGTAACTGTGATTTTCTACATTAAATAGGCCGTGTTAAGTTAGAAGAGGTAACTGTGATTTTCTACATTAAATAGGCCGTGTTAAGGTAGAAGAGGTGACTGTGATTTTCTACTTTAAATTGGCTGTTTCAAGTTAGAGGAGATAACTGTGGTTTTCTACATTAAATTGGCCATTTCAAGTTAGAAGAGATAACTGTGGTTTTCTACATTAAATAGGCCGTGTTAAGTTAGAAGAGGTAACTGTGGTTTTCTACATTAAATAGGCCGTGTTAAGTTAGAAGAGGTGACTTTGATTTTCTACATTAAATTGGTGGTTTCGAGTTAGAAGAGATAACTGTGATTTTCTACATTAAATTGGCGGTTTCAAGTTAGAAGAGATAACTGTGGTTTTCCACATTAAATAGGCCGTGTTAAGTTAGAAGAGGTAACTGTGATTTTCTACATTAAATAGGCCGTGTTAAGTTAGAAGTGTTAACTGTGATTTTCTACACTAAATTGGCCATGTTAAGTTAGAAGAGGTGACTGTAATTTTCTACAATAAATTGGCAGTTTCAAGTTAGAAGAAATAACTGCTATTTTCTAAATTAAATTGGCGGTTTCAAGTTAGAAGAGATAACTGTGGTTTTCTACATTAAATAGGCCGTGTTAAGTTAGAAGAGGTAACTGTGATTTTCTACATTAAATAGGCCTTGTTAAGTTAGAAGAGGTGACTGTGATTATCTACATTAAATTGGCGGTTTCAAGTTAGAAGAGATAAATGTGGTTTTCTACATTAAATTGGCGGTTTCAAGTTAGAAGAGATAACTGTGATTTTCTACATTAATTAGGCCGTGTTAAGTTAGAAGAGGTAACTGTAATTTTCTACATTAAATAGGCCGTGTTAAGTTAGAAGAGGTAACTGTGATTTTCTACATTAAAAAGGCCGTGTTAAGTTAGAAGAGGTAACTGTGATTATCTACATTAAATAGGCCGTGTTAAGTTAGAAGAGGTGACTGTGATTTTTTACATTAAATTGGCGGTTTCAAGTTAAAAGGGATAACTGTGGTTTTCTACATTAAATTGGCGGTTTCGAGTTAGAAGAGGTAACTGTGATTTTCTACATTAAATAGGCCATGTTAAGTTAGAAGAGGTAACTGTGATTTTCTACATTAAATAGGCCGTGTTAAGTTAAAAGAGGTAACTGTGATTTTCTACATTAAATTGGCCGTGTTAAGTTAAAAGAGGTAACTGTAATTTTCTACATTAAATAGGCCATGTTAAGCTAGAAGAGGTGAATGTGATTTTCTACATTAAATTGGCGGTTTCAAGTTAGAAGGGATAACTCTAGTTTTCTACATTAAATTGGCCATTTCAATTTAGAAGAGGTAACTGTGATTTTCTACATTAAATAGGCCGTGTTAAGTTAGAAGAGGTAACTGTGATTCTCTACATTATATTGGCCATTTCAATTTAGAAGAGGTAACTGTGATTTTCTACATTAAATTGGCCATTTCAATTTAGAAGAGGTAACTGTGATTTTCTACATTAAATTGGCCATTTCAATTTAGAAGAGGTAACTGTGATTTTCTACATTAAATAGGCCGTGTTAAGTTAGAAGAGGTAACTGTGATTTTCTACATTAAATAGGCCGTGTTAAGTTAGAAGAGGTAACTGTGATTTTCTACATTAAATAGGCCGTGTTAAGTTAGAAGAGGTGACTGTGATTTTCTACATTAAATTGGCGGTTTCAAGTTAGAGGAGATAACTGTGGTTTTCTACATTAAATTGGCCATTTCAAGTTAGAAGAGATAAATGTGGTTTTCTACATTAAATTGGCCATTACAATTTAGAAGAGGTAACTGTGATTTTCTACATTAAATAGGCGGGTAAAGTTAGAAGAGGTAACTGTGGTTTTCTACATTAAATAGGCCGTGTTAGGTTAGAAGAGGTGACTGAGATTTTCTACATTAAATTGGCGGTTTCGAGTTAGAAGAGTTAACTGTGATTTTCTACATTAAATTGGCAGTTTCAAGTTAGAAGAGATAACTGTGGTTTTCCACATTAAATAGGCCGTGTTAAGTTAGAAGAGGTAACTGTGATTTTCTACATTAAATAGGCCGTGTTAAGTTAGAAGTGTTAACTGTGATTTTCTACATTAAATTGGCCGTGTTAAGTTAAAGGAGGTGACTGTAATTTTCTACAATAAATTGGCAGTTTCAAGTTAGAAGAGATAACTGTGATTTTCTAAATTAAATTAGCGGTTTCAAGTTAGAAGAGATAACTGTGGTTTTCTACATTAAATAAGCCGTGTTAAGTTAGAAGAGGTAACTGTGATTTCCTACAATAAATAGGCCTTCTTAAGTTAGAAGAGGTGACTTTGATTTTCTACATTAAATTGGCGGTTTCGAGTTAGAAGAGATAACTGTGATTTTCTACATTAAATTGGCGGTTTCAAGTTAGAAGAGATAACTGTGGTTTTCCACATTAAATAGGCCGTGTTAAGTTAGAAGAGGTAACTGTGATTTTCTACATTAAATAGGCCGTGTTAAGTTAGAAGTGTTAACTGTGATTTTCTACACTAAATTGGCCGTGTTAAGTTAGAAGAGGTGACTGTAATTTTCTACAATAAATTGGCACTTTCAAGTTAGAAGAGATAACTGTGATTTTCTAAATTAAATTGGCGGTTTTAAGTTAGAAGAGATAACTGTGGTTTTCTACATTAAATAGGCCGTGTTAATTTAGAAGAGGTAACTGTGATTTTCTACATTAAATAGGCCTTGTTAAGTTAGAAGAGGTGACTGGGATTATCTACATTAAATTGGCGGTTTCAAGTTAGAAGAGATAAATGTGGTTTTCTACATTAAATTATCGGTTTCAAGTTAGAAGAGATAACTGTGGTTTTCTACATTAAATAGGCCGTGTTAAGTTAGAAGAGGTAACTGTAATTTTCTACATTAAATAGGCCGTGTTAAGTTAGAAGAGGTAACTGTGATTTTCTACATTAAATAGGCCGTGTTAAGTTAGAAGAGGTAACTGTGATTATCTACATTAAATAGGCCGTGTTAAGTTAGAAGAGGTGACTGTGATTTTTTACATTAAATTGGCAGTTTTAAGTTAAAAGGGATAACTGTGGTTTTCTACATTAAATTGGCGGTTTCGAGTTAGAAGAGGTAACTGTGATTTTCTACATTAAATAAGCCATGTTAAGTTAGAAGAGGTAACTGTGATTTTCTACATTAAATAGGCCGTGTTAAGTTAAAAGAGGTAACTGTGATTTTCTACATTAAATTGGCCGTGTTAAGTTAAAAGAGGTAACTGTAATTTTCTACATTAAATAGGCCGTGTTAAGCTAGAAGAGGTGAATGTGATTTTCTACATTAAATTGGCGGTTTCAAGTGAGAAGGGATAACTCTGGTTTTCTACATTAAATTGGCCATTTCAATTTAGAAGAGGTAACTGTGATTTTCTACATTAAATAGGCCGTGTTAAGTTAGAAGAGGTAACTGTGATTCTCTACATTATATTGGCCATTTCAATTTAGAAGAGGTAACTGTGATTTTCTACATTAAATTGGCCATTTCAATTTAGAAGAGGTAACTGTGATTTTCTACATTAAATTGGCCATTTCAATTTAGAAGAGGTAACTGTGATTTTCTACATTAAATAGTCCGTGTTAAGTTAGAAGAGGTAACTGTGATTTTCTACATTAAATAGGCCGTGTTAAGTTAGAAGAGGTAACTGTGATTTTCTACATTAAATAGGCCGTGTTAAGTTAGAAGAGGTGACTGTGATTTTCTACATTAAATTGGCGGTTTCAAGTTAGAGGAGATAACTGTGGTTTTCTACATTAAATTGGCCATTTCAAGTTAGAAGAGATAAATGTGGTTTTCTACATTAAATTGGCCATTACAATTTAGAAGAGGTAACTGTGATTTTCTACATTAAATAGGCGGGTAAAGTTAGAAGAGGTAACTGTGGTTTTCTACATTAAATAGGCCGTTTTAGGTTAGAAGAGGTGACTGAGATTTTCTACATTAAATTGGCGGTTTTGAGTTAGAAGAGATAACTGTGATTTTCTACATTAAATTGGCGGTTTCAAGTTAGAAGAGATAACTGTGGTTTTCCACATTAAATAGGCCGTGTTAAGTTAGAAGAGGTAACTGTGATTTTCTACATTAAATAGGCCGTGTTAAGTTAGAAGTGTTAACTGTGATTTTCTACATTAAATTGGCCGTGTTAAGTTAAAGGAGGTGACTGTAATTTTCTACATTAAATTGGCGGTTTCAAGTTAGAAGAGATAACTGTGGTTTTCTACATTAAATTGACGGTTTCAAGTTAGAAGAGGTAACTGTGATTTTCTACATTAAATTGGCGGTTTTAAGTTAGAAGAGATATCTGTGGTTTTCTACATTAAATAGGCCGTGTTAAGTTAGAAGAGGTAACTGTGATTTTCTACATTAAATAGGCCGTTTTAAGTTAGAAGAGGTAACTGTGATTTTCTACATTAAATAGGCCACGTTAAGTTAGAAGAGGTAACTGTGATTTTCTACATTAAATAGGCCGTGTTAAGTTAGAAGAGGTGACTGTGATTTTCTACATTAAATTGGCGGTTTCAAGTTAGAAGGGATAACAGTGGTTTTTCACATTAAATTGGCCATTTCAATTTAGAACAGGTAACTGTGATTTTCTACATTAATTAGGCCGTGTTAAGTTAGAAGAGGTAACTGTGATTTTCTACATTAAATAGGCCGTGTTAAGTTAGAAGAGGTAACTGTGATTTTCTACATTAAATTGGCCGTGTTAAGTTAGAAGAGGTAACTGCGATTTTCTACATTAAATAGGCCGTGTTAAGCTAGAAGAGGTGACTGTGATTTTCTACAATAAATTGGCGGTTTTAAGTTAGAAGGGATAGCTGTGGTTTTCTACATTAAATTGGCCATTTCAATTTAGAAGAGGTAACTGTGATTTTCTACATTAAATAGGCCGTGTTAAGTTAGAAGAGATAACTGTGATTCTCTACATGAAATTGGCCATTTCAATTTAGAAGGGGTAGCTGTGATTTTCTACATTAAATTGGTTATTTCAATTTAGAAGAGGTAACTGTGATTTTCTACATTAAATAGGCCGTGTTAAGTTAGAAGAGATAACTGTGGTTTTCTACATTAAATAGGCCGTGTTAAGTTAAAAGAGGTGACTGTGATTTTCTACATTAAATTGGCGGTTTCGAGTTAAAAGAGATAACTGTGATTTTCTACATTAAATTGGCGGTTTCAAGTTAGAAGAGATAACTGTGGTTTTCCACATTAAATAGGCCGTGTTAAGTTAGAAGAGGTAACTGTGATTTTCTACATTAAATAGGCCGTGTTAAGTTAGAAGTTATAACTGTGATTTTCTACATTAAATTGGCCGTGTTAAGTTAGAAGAGGTGACTGTAATTTTCTACATTAAATTGGCAGTTTCAAGTTAGAAGAGATAACTGTGATTTTCTAAATTAAATTGGCGGTTTCAAGTTAGAAGAGGTAACTGTGATTTTCTACATTAAATTGGCGGTTTCAAGTTAGAAGAGATAACTGTGGTTTTCTACATTAAATAGGCCGTGTTAATTAGAAGAGGTAACTGTGATTTTCTACATTAAATAGGCCGTATTAAGATACGAAATGTGTATCCAACTAATGCCAAACTCCAACACTTGCTACTAAATAATGGAGTCGTGTTCAACGACTGAACTGTGAAATTACGTGGTCTACTTCAACTCTCCAACAGTTGGTAGTAAGTTAGAAGAGGTAACTGTGATTTTCTACATTAAATTGGCGGTTTTAAGTTAGAAGAGATAACTGTGGTTTTCTACAATAAATTGGCCGTGTTAAGTTAGAAGAGGTAACTGTGATTTTCTACATTAAATTGGCGGTTTTAAGTTAGAAGAGATAACTGTGGTTTTCTACAATAAATTGGCCATTTCAAGTTAGAAGACATAACTGTGGTTTTCCATATTGAATTAAATAACATTATCATTAATATAATAGTTAAAGTATATTTTTAATGATAAAGTTTTAAACTGTTCGTATGTATTTTTCATGGGTTAACTTATTCTAAGTACGTATACTTCAAACATATTATGAGTGTTATTTGAATTTTGAAGTACACCATCAAATAAATACAAACCAGATTATCTACCGGAATTTGTGTATGTATTTAAACTAATAATGTTTAAATTTATCAAATTAAAAAGTCGTAAAATTATTGCAATCTAAAATATTTATTTTTTTTATTATTAACTTCCATTTGAATTCTGTGGGTTGAGAAGCCATAAAACACACTGGTTGTGTCGGTTTTTGTGAGCGTACATATATATATATATATATATATATATATATATATATATATATATATATATATATATATATATATATATATGCTCTAGAACATCATTAAAATAGAATTGTTTTAATATTATACAGAAATCACCCTGTATATACGCTCTAAATCAATTTTAAGATAGCATCGATTTAATATATTACATAAATCACCCTGTATATACGCTCTAAATCAATTTTAAAATAGCATCGATTTAATATATTATATAAATCATCCTGTATATACGCTCTAAATCAACTTTAAGATAGCATCAACATAAAGATAGCATCGAATTAATATATTACATAAAACACCCTGTATATACGCTTTAAATCAACTTTAAGATACCATCGATTTAATATATTACATAAATCACCCTTTATATACACTCTAAATCAACTTTAAGGTAGCATTGTTTTAATATATTACATAAATCACCCTTTATATACGCTCTAAATCAACTTTAAGAAATAATTGTTTTAATTTTTTACATCATAACTGCTGAAAACTTAGTAGTCTCTTTTCCGGAATATGTTTTAATTTAAATAATATAATAGGTAATATGAGGTTGAAATATATTACAACACTATATTTTGAGGTTTATTACGGTTTTCAATAATAATGGGAAATAATATGATATTTAAAGCAATTAATTTTTCTGTCGGTTTCCAAACTGTGAACGGTAACATTAAATAATAAAATATATTAAATTGGACTTTTGTGTGTGTTTTTTTTTTTTTAATTATTTAGTTGTTACAAATTACATAAAAAATTATATTTTGTGATAAACTTTTACTATTTCATGTTTGCTATTCGATCTCTGTAGCGTCCGGTATTGTTGCATGGTAACATGTGCAGACACATCGGGAAATCGTAAATTTATTATGGAATAAACTTTGTTATTAACTACATTTTTAATTGTAAATTATGAAGGAGTGTAATATTAAGAAATAAAGCTCACAAATTGAAACTACAGAGAGAAAGTTTCTTGAAAAACCGATTTATAAATAAATGGATTTGTGTAGTAAAAATATGTTACTAAAAAGTAAAGATGTTACTTAAAATAAACCTGGATATAAGTTTAAGTTAAAATACGCTAAAAATCAAATAGTCTTATTAGTTAAATTTACATTATGTTACAAATGTAAATAGGGGTTTTCTGTCGTCAACGGTAGTTAACTGCATACACGAGTTGGTTGAAGTCAAACATTTTATTCGTTGGTGGAGCATACTATACGAATTTTATTTATAAAATAAAGTGACAATATGAGTCTTAAACTAATTTCCTGTTATAAATGTTTAATTTACTCATATTAAAAGTATATTTAAAAATAAAAGACAGACAGTGAAATTTTAAATCTTACATTTTTTGAGTAACCGTAACGAGTGAGACTTAGAAATTAAATTAACTATATTTTAACGAATAAATAAAACCTGTAAATTAATCAAATGCAATTAAAATTATTTTAAAAATAAAAAATATAAGCATGTTTATTTAGGAACAGTTTAAAATTTAAAATTAAAATGGTGAAGGATTACCTATAAGTTAAATTTGATGTGATATGTGGATGTTCCTTCAACATTCAGCTGTGAAATATATTACTTTGGCAAGATGCAAATATTGCTTTGAGATTCTATTATACCTAAAACGTCAACAAACGACAACGTCTAATATCAATTTTCGACCGACGAAGTTAAAAACAACAGTTTTGTCTTATATTGGTGTATTACATATAGAATAAAACTATATATTTCCTCACGGTAAGATAAAATAGCAAATTGAGCGAGACCGAGTACTCCAATACATAGTGTAATAAAATAAGCCATTCGTTGTTATGGGCCTCAAGAGCTCTCTTCAATAGCTTCATATGTATGTATTTGTTGTCAGCCTTACCACAATTGTAGAATAATCTAAGCCAGTCTCTAGCGTTACAGTCTTTTTAAGAACGCAAAATTATTTTATAATGGCCATGTTCCTAATTATAAATTAATTAATTGTGATTTAATGGTTTTGATTTTCACAATGGCGCGTTTATTTCGTTTTTATTTACTTTGTCAGGTCACATTGTCAAGTTGTTGTACACCTAATTAGTAAACACTCCGAACGTACAAGGGTGATCTTTTCAACAAACCAAGACAGAAATGTTCTCTTTTATATCTTCATTATTAAGATGCCGAGCTTCAATGTATGGGTGATTATGAGGGGCAAATCAATGTGATGAATGTAGACGAACGAGTGTAGTAATTGTAACTAACCAGGATTTACAATTTTTTTAGCAAAAGTTATTTTAATATTCCAATAGTAACTAAGCACCTACCACTTTACTTGGAATCCGAACTATGTGGTATTGGTACGAGTTTCCGCTAAACAGGTAATCGGTTCTCTTCCCTGTACACATGCCGACCCTGACTACCAACCAACATGGACAAGTCACACTGCTATTGTAGTATCCTCGTCAATGATAACCATTGAGTGATCGCCGAGAAACTTTCGCCAACAATCACAATCAGTAATTTGTCCCAAAGTAGGTGAGTTTTAGTTGGTAAACCCAGTATTTCAAAACGTACACTACACATTTAATTAACTTACAGTCTTTTTAAATTAATAACAGTCGGTGGTCGTTGGCTGATCTTTTCTCGGATTTGTATTTGAACGGAATTCTTATCGACCTTCCTATTTATGAGAAAGGTTTTACCAAAAGTATACACTTCTTACTGCACATGTTAACTTCCTAACTGTCATTGTTATCCCATTGCTAAGGTTCTTGGGTATAAGGAATGTTTCTGATTCCTTGAAATCTGAAAAATCTTGTCGCTCGGTTAGATGAAAAACGCTGAAAAATCTGAAAACGGTTAGTCACTCGTATAGCCTGACAAAAACTCATTCTGAGGTTATTTGTTAGTTGTATTACAAAGAAGATGAGAGTTTTGATATAGGCTAGCTCTTCGTGTCACCAAGACACCATAGACTGTGCAATATCCTGTGATAACCGTAGTTAATAATTAATCAAAATTAATTACCTTCTCTCTTACATTAACTTAATTTATTCTTAAGCTAATGCAACTTGTGATTAAAACGGAGTTAGTTCAATGAACTTCCACCCACCGTACATATTCGCATGTTCTGCATTAATAGTAAATCTACCCACTCTACGTACAATATGTTTAATGTGCATGTATAGAGGGGTTGAGTGGCGTCCCTCACACCCACCTTCATATTTACACATTTTGCATTAAATACCATCCGACCCACTCTATTATCCACATCATTCATATAAAAAGGATTGAGTGATGTTCCTCACACCCACCTTCATATTTACACATTTTGCATTAAATACCATCCGACCCACTCTATTATCCACATCGTTCATATAAAAAGGATTGAGTGATGTTCCTCACACCCACCTTCATATTTACACATTTTGCATTAAATACCATCCGACCCACTCTATTATACACATCGTTCATATAAAAAGGGTTGAGTGATGTTCCTCACACCCACCTTCATATTTACACATTTTGCATTAAATATCATCCGACCCACTCTATTATCCACATCGTTCATATAAAAAGGATTGAGTGATGTTCCTCACACACACCTTCATATTTACACATTTTGCATTAAATACCATCCGACCCACTCTATTATACACATCGTTCATATAAAAAGGGTTGAGTGATGTTCCTCACACCCACCTTCATATTTACACATTTTGCATTAAATATCATCCGACCCACTCTATTATCCACATCGTTCATATAAAAAGGATTGAGTGATGTTCCTCACACCCACCTTCATATTTACACATTTTGCATTAAATATCATCCGACCCACTCTATTATCCACATCGTTCATATAAAAAGGATTGAGTGATGTTCCTCACACCCACCTTCATATTTACACATTTTGCATTAAATATCATCCGACCCACTCTATTATCCACATCGTTCATATAAAAAGGATTGAGTGATGTTCCTCACACCCACCTTCATATTTACACATGTTGCATTAAATATCATCCGACCCACTCTATTATCCACATCGTTCATATAAAAAGGATTGAGTGATGTTCCTCACACCCACCTTCATATTTACACATTTTGCATTAAATATCATCCGACCCACTCTATTATCCACATCGTTCATATAAAAAGGGTTGAGTGATGTTCCTCACACCCACCTTCATATTTACACGTTCTGCATTAAATACCATCCGACCCACTCTATTATACACATAGTTCATATAAAAAGGGTTGAGTGATGTTCCTCACACCCACCTTCATATTTACACGTTCTGCATTAAATACCATCCGACCCACTCTATTATACACATCGTTCATATAAAAAGGGTTGAGTGATGTTCCTCACACCCATCTTCATATTTACACGTTCTGCATTAATTATCATCCGACTCACTCTCGACGTTTAGATTTGGTAAAACTCAAACTTTTTTCAATTGCTAAAAACTAAATTACATCTACACAAACATGTTATAAAACTACGTTCTTAAACTAATCTACTTTAATAATTATCTACATTTTACCTTGATCATAGAATGGGGTACAACAAAATGAACTTCTACTAAATATATTGTTGTACCCCAATCTATGATCTAGGTTAAAATGTAGATAATTATTAAAGTAGATTAGTTTAAGACCGTAGTTTATGTAGTAGATGTAATTTAGTTTATAGCACTTGAAAAATGTTTTGGTTTTACTAAATCGAAACGTCGTGATTGGTAATTTTCACGTAATGATGGCAAATGTCCAACTACCTTTGTCTCCCTCATCTGATACTCCATCATTAACAAATTTCAAAAACAAAGTCGACCCACTCTAATATACACATCTTTCATATAAAAAGAGGTTAAGTGAAGGCCCTCTCACCCACCCTTCATGTTTACATGGTGTGCGTTGATGGTCATCCTACCCACTCTACTAACACATTGTTAAGCACTCATATACAGAGTGACTGAGTGAAAACTTTGTACAATTAGGTTGAGTGATTAAAAGATTGATATTTATTTTTAATTATTATTTTAAAAAGATTATGATGTATACACTTATTAATATTGGTTGCCATGTAATTATTTGCATTTGCTTTGAACTATAGTTATTGTATAGTTAATGTACTAAGGCAATAAACAAAAAACTAATTTATTTCAGTGATAAACAACAGTTGGGAGTAGCTTCAAAATATTCAGTCACATTACACACTAACGTTCCATTTTGTTTTGAGTGTTTTCCTCCTTTAGTGCACATTGTAAAAACTTCTTTCATTTCGAAATTCACTTTAATTTACACACTAACTCCACGTTATAAAAGACTATCGCTATAGTAAAGTATTAAAGGAAATGCGTTTGATGTAAAGAACAACTTTGTTTACAGACAAAATATGTATAGCAAATCTGTTAAGAGTTTAGGTAAACTAGACAAGTTCCACTTTGTCTATAAACATATTTACTATGAATAATAATAAAAACAAATAAAGGGTGGAAAAAGATATAGAAACGATTTCACAACTTTTGTATGGTTTCACTGATATTTTGTACATGGTCATGGCTACAAAGATCATACGTATTGACGCCATTAGTGACATTTCATATCTTCATGGGGACGGCCCACGAGGAGTTGAACGAAAATTTTCAACGTCATCCTAGGTTGAGTGTGGTATCAAATGGAAGGTCTATTCAAGGGAAATTAATTGCCGCAGGTTTATCCTTTCCAGAGTAGCAGTTAATTGAATTTAAAAGTAACTAATTTTAACAATATCATTTCTCCACTATTTAACGGTTTCAAGCAAATTATTCTAATCAAAAATTATACTTTATGAAATAAAAGTATTAAAATAATTGAACTATCAAATTATCTATGGAAAAGACTAACTTAGTGTTTCATATTTTTTCCACCCTGTATAATAAGTTCAAGTTATAAACAATGGAGAAGAAACGCTTCTGGTGTCAGTCAAAGTTAGTTTTACAGGAAAACAATTATTTATTATAAATATCATTTAGATATACAGCAAAACCTAATTGATTTGAACAGTGTGATTAGAAAATGTATTTATTAACTAGAGGGGACATCTTTATTTACTAGAATTTATTTTCTTTTGTTTACTATAGTTTTGTTTAAAATAAATTTAAGTAATCCTTTGGGGACCATATTTTTTCTAATTTCCCATTCTTTATTTTAATTAAATGCTTTAGTACACATAAAATATGTGTAATCTATGAAATTGTAATCTATGATGAATACATAATATAAGTATTCACTTATTAAAATAAATAAACCTTATCAGATGGATAAATAAAAAGCCATATTTTTGTCTATCTGTTTTGTGATTTAATTTAATTCTATCCTTGGATTTTCGTTTCTAAAAGCATTTCTTCTAGAAATGCATAGTTAAAATACAAGTCTAAACATTGTTTTAGAGTAAGTGAGAAGTGATATTTAATTCCTTTCCATTATACCAACAATTAAAGTCTACCCATCCAGCACCTTTTTATTTTTAAAGTTTTGAGATTGTTTTTTATTAGAAGCGGCAATAGAGAAAACATTATCCCCAATCACCCACATAGTACACGAAGTTTCGTAAATAATTGTTTTAAATTGCCTAAAGTCAACAAAACTATTTTCCGTCATTCCTTTTTATATTTGGTACCCAAATATTTTAATAAAATACCACTTCAAATCAAGAATATCAATAATCTCAAACATTTCTGTAAGCAATCACTTGGTTTTCTTCTCAGCAGTATGTAGAATATTTCAATGATGTCTTAATTTAAATACAATTCTCTTCTTTACAAATACTTACTGCTCCATATTTTATATAATTGCAGTTATATTTATAGTTATTTATCTTATTTAAAATCCTCAGATGTTACAGTTGGCTAAATATTAAGTATATATTTCTTATAATGCTAGACTCCAATTTACTTGTTAATTTTATTATAATTTTCTATTGTACAACTGGACACGCTACTGGTTAAAGTGGCCAGTATATTTCTCACATTTGTCATGCATGTATTATATAATTATTTATGGGAAATAAATTCATTTATTCATATGAAAGTTAAAATTGTAAATTAAAACTAAAAATCGGGACAATTTTGTTTTGTATACACTACATTTAATAATGGAAAGTGTTATTTCCATGTAATACTGCAATAAAATAAATAAAGTTGACAGTTTAAAAACAACTGTATGCATTCCATGCATCTTAAGGAATGGATATTTACCAAGGAAATAATGGAGACAACCTAAATATAAAATTTAATTAAGATATAATTAAATGCATCTTAAATAATTATCTGGGCACTGAAATAACTATTCTTCACTGTTCTTACACTGTCTGATACGGCTGAACTGAGCAAACACAACCGTAAACCATACGCGTAAAATAATTCTCACTGGCTAAATCCTCAGACTGTGGAGCGCAGTTGTCCAAGGTTTGAATCCCGGACTGAGCTAACAGTCAGTACGTTACTAGTTGAATCAAGGTAAAATTTTTAAAATAAACAAATTTTTTTCTGGGATAGTTATATATTTAATAATTTTTTTGGCCTTCTTTCATTTTTAATCAAATGAACCTCCTTCTAGTTATAAGTGTTTGTACTGAATGAGAAAGGGCTTGGAGAGCAGATAAATATTAATATGGTGGTCTCTGTAGGGATATGAATCGACAACCATAAAGTATATGACTAATTATCGTCCCCCGTGCCTCTGTCTAGTAACGAATGATCCTCCTAGTAGGTGTCAGTTACATCACTTCTTGCCCCCAACTCCCAGTTGGTGGTCTCTATTGAATTACGGATTGACAACCATGAAGTATGACTAATTATCGTCCCCCGTGCCCCTGTCTAGTAACGAATGATCCTCCTAGTAGGTGTCAGTTACATCACTTCTTGCCCCCAACTCCCAGTTGGTGGTCTCTATTGAAATACGGATTGACAACCATAAAGTATATGACTAATTATCGTCCCCCGTGCCCCTGTCTAGTAACGAATGATCCTCCTAGTAGGTGTCAGTTACAACATCTCTTCTTGCCCTCAACCCCCAGTTGGTGGTGTCTGTAAAGATACGGAGTGACAACCATGAAGTATGACTAAATATTCTCCCCCGTGCCACTGTCTAGTAACAAATGATCCTCCTGGAATGTGTCTGTTACAACATCTCTTCTTGCCCTCAACCCCCAGTTGGTGGTGTCTGTAAAGATACGGAGTGACAACCATGAAGTATGACTAAATATTCTCCCCCGTGCCACTGTCTAGTAACAAATGATCCTCCTGGAATGTGTCAGTTACAACATCTCTTCTTGCCCTCAACCCTCAGTTGGTGGTGTCTGTAGAGATACGGAGTGATAACCATGAAGTATAACTAAATAGCCTACCCCGTGCCTCTGTCTAATAACAAATTACCCTCCTGGTAGGTGTCAGTTACAACATCTCTTCTTGCCCTCAACCCTCAGTTGGTGGTGTCTGTAGAGATACGGAGTGATAACCATGAAGTATAACTAAATAGCCTACCCCGTGCCTCTGTCTAATAACAAACTACCCTCCTGGAATGTGTCAGTTACAACATCTCTTCTTGCCCTCAACCCCCAGTTGGTGGTGTCTGTAGAGATACGGAGTGATAACCATGAAGTATAACTAAATAGCCTACCCCGTGCCTCTGTCTAATAACAAATTACCCTCCTGGTAGGTGTCAGTTACAACATCTCTTCTTGCCCTCAACCCCCAGTTGGTGGTGTCTGTAGAGATACGGAGTGATAACCACGAAGTATAACTAAATAGCCTACCCCGTGCCTCTGTCTAATAACAAATTACCCTCCTGGTAGGTGTCAGTTACAACATCTCTTCTTGCCCTCAACCCCCAGTTGGTGGTGTCTGTATAGATACGGAGTGATAACCACGAAGTATAACTAAATAGCCTACCCCGTGCCTCTGTCTAATAACAAATTACCCTCCTGGTAGGTGTCAGTTACAACATCTCTTCTTGCCCTCAACCCCCAGTTGGTGGTGTCTGTAGAGATACGGAGTGATAACCATGAAGTATAACTAAATAGCCTACCCCGTGCCTCTGTCTAATAACAAATTACCCTCCTGGTAGGTGTCAGTTACAACATCTCTTCTTGCCCTCAACCCCCAGTTGGTGGTGTCTGTAGAGATACGGAGTGATAACCACGAAGTATAACTAAATAGCCTACCCCGTGCCTCTGTCTAATAACAAATTACCCTCCTGGTAGGTGTCAGTTACATCTCTTCTTGCCCTCACCCCCAGTTGGTGGTGTCTGTATAGATACGGAGTGATAACCATGAAGTATGACTAAATAGCCTACCCCGTGCCTCTGTCTAATAACAAATTACCCTCCTTGTAGTTTTCAGTTACATCTCTTCTTGCCCTCACCCCCAGTTGGTGGTGTCTGTATAGATACGGAGTGATAACCATGAAGTATGACTAAATAGCCTACCCCGTGCCTCTGTCTAATAACAAATGATCCTCCTGGTAGGTGTCAGTTACAACATCTCTTCTTGCCCTCAACCCCCAGTTGGTGGTGTCTGTAGAGATACGGAGTGATAACCATGAAGTATAACTAAATAGCCTACCCCGTGCCTCTGTCTAATAACAAATTACCCTCCTGGTAGGTGTCAGTTACAACATCTCTTCTTGCCCTCACCCCCAGTTTGTGTTGTCTGTAGAGATACGGATTTATAACCATGAAGTATGACTAAATAGCCTACCCCGTGCCTCTGTCTAATAACAAATGATCCTCCTGGTAGGTGTCAGTTACAACATCTCTTCTTGCCCTCAACCCCCAGTTGGTGGTGTCTGTAGAGATACAGATTGACAACCATGAAGTATGACTAAATAGCCTACCCCTTGCCTCTGTCTAATAACAAATTACCCTCCTGGTAGGTGTCAGTTACATCTCTTTTTGCCCTCAACCCCCAGTTGGTGGTGTCTGTAGAAATACGGATTGAGAAACATGAAGTATGACTAAATAGCCTACCCCGTGCCTCTGTCTAATAACAAATTACCCTCCTGGTAGGTGACAGTTACAACATCTCTTATTGCCCTTAACCCCCAGTTGGTGGTGTCTGTAGAGATACGGATTGAGAAACATGAAGTATGACTAAATAGCCTACCCCGTGCCTCTGTCTAATAACAAATTACCCTCCTGGTAGGTGTCAGTTACAACATCTCTTCTTGCCCTCAACCCCCAGTTGGTGGTGTCTGTAGAGATACGGATTGAGAAACATGAAGTATAACTAAATAGCCTACCCCGTGCCTCTGTCTAATAACAAATTACCCTCCTGGTAGGTGACAGTTACAACATCTCTTCTTGCCCTCAACCCCCAGTTGGTGGTGTCTGTAGAGATACGGATTGAGAAACATGAAGTATGACTAAATAGCCTACCCCGTGCCTCTGTCTAATAACAAATTACCCTCCTGGTAGGTGACAGTTACAACATCTCTTCTTGCCCTCAACCCCCAGTTGGTGGTGTCTGTAGAGATACGGATTGAGAACCATGAAGTATGACTAAATAGACTACCCCGTGCCTCTGTCTAATAACAAATGATCCTCCTGGTAGGTGTCAGTTACAACATCTCTTCTTGCCCTCACCCCCAGTTGGTGGTGTCTGTAGAGATACGGAGTGATAACCATGAAGTATGACTAAATAGCCTACCCCGTGCCTCTGTCTAATAACAAATGATCCTCCTGGTAGGTGTCAGTTACAACATCTCTTCTTGCCCTCACCCCCAGTTGGTGGTGTCTGTAGAGATACGGAGTGATAACCATGAAGTATGACTAAATAGCCTACCCCGTGCCTCTGTCTAATAACAAATGATCTTCCTGGTAGGTGTCAGTTACAACATCTCTTCTTGCCCTCACCCCCAGATGGTGGTGTCTGTAGAGATACGGAGTGATAACCATGAAGTATGACTAAATAGCCTACCCCGTGCCTCTGTCTAATAACAAATGATCCTCCTGGTAGGTGTCAGTTACAACATCTCTTCTTGCCCTCACCCCCAGTTGGTGGTGTCTGTAGAGATACGGAGTGATAACCATGAAGTATGACTAAATAGCCTACCCCGTGTCTCTGTCTAATAACAAATGATCCTCCTGGTAGGTGTCAGTTACAACATCTCTTCTTGCCCTCAACCCCCAGTTGGTGGTGTCTGTAGAGATACGGATTGAGAACCATGAAGTATGACTAAATAGCCTACCCCGTGCCTCTGTCTAATAACAAATGATCTTCCTGGTAGGTGTCAGTTACAACATCTCTTCTTGCCCTCACCCCCAGATGGTGGTGTCTGTAGAGATACGGAGTGATAACCATGAAGTATGACTAAATAGCCTACCCCGTGCCTCTGTCTAATAACAAATGATCCTTCTGGTAGGTGTCAGTTACAACATCTCTTCTTGCCCTCACCCCCAGTTGGTGGTGTCTGTAGAGATACGGAGTGATAACCATGAAGTATGACTAAATAGCCTACCCCGTGTCTCTGTCTAATAACAAATGATCCTCCTGGTAGGTGTCAGTTACAACATCTCTTCTTGCCCTCACCCCCAGTTTGTGGTGTCTGTAGAGATACGGAGTGATAACCATGAAGTATGACTAAATAGCCTACCCCGTGCCTCTGTCTAATAACAAATGATCCTCCTGGTAGGTGTCAGTTACAACATCTCTTCTTACCCTCACCCCCAGTTGGTGGTGTCTGTAGAGATACGGAGTGATAACCATGAAGTATGACTAAATAGCCTACCCCGTGCCTCTGTCTAATAACAAATGATCCTCCTGGTAGGTGTCAGTTACAACATCTCTTCTTGCCCTCACCGCCAGTTGGTGGTGTCTGTAGAGATACGGAGTGATAACCATGAAGTATGACTAAATAGCCTACCCCGTGCCTCTGTCTAATAACAAATGATCTTCCTGGTAGGTGTCAGTTACAACATCTCTTCTTGCCCTCACCCCCAGATGGTGGTGTCTGTAGAGATACGGAGTGATAACCATGAAGTATGACTAAATAGCCTACCCCGTGCCTCTGTCTAATAACAAATGATCCTCCTGGTAGGTGTCAGTTACAACATCTCTTCTTGCCCTCAACCCCCAGTTGGTGGTGTCTGTAGAGATACGGAGTGATAACCATGAAGTATAACTAAATAGCCTACCCCGTGCCTCTGTCTAATAACAAATTACCCTCCTGGTAGGTGTCAGTTACAACATCTCTTCTTGCCCTCACCCCCAGTTTGTGTTGTCTGTAGAGATACGGATTTATAACCATGAAGTATGACTAAATAGCCTACCCCGTGCCTCTGTCTAATAACAAATGATCCTCCTGGTAGGTGTCAGTTACAACATCTCTTCTTGCCCTCAACCCCCAGTTGGTGGTGTCTGTAGAGATACAGATTGACAACCATGAAGTATGACTAAATAGCCTACCCCTTGCCTCTGTCTAATAACAAATTACCCTCCTGGTAGGTGTCAGTTACATCTCTTTTTGCCCTCAACCCCCAGTTGGTGGTGTCTGTAGAAATACGGATTGAGAAACATGAAGTATGACTAAATAGCCTACCCCGTGCCTCTGTCTAATAACAAATTACCCTCCTGGTAGGTGACAGTTACAACATCTCTTATTGCCCTTAACCCCCAGTTGGTGGTGTCTGTAGAGATACGGATTGAGAAACATGAAGTATGACTAAATAGCCTACCCCGTGCCTCTGTCTAATAACAAATTACCCTCCTGGTAGGTGTCAGTTACAACATCTCTTCTTGCCCTCAACCCCCAGTTGGTGGTGTCTGTAGAGATACGGATTGAGAAACATGAAGTATAACTAAATAGCCTACCCCGTGCCTCTGTCTAATAACAAATTACCCTCCTGGTAGGTGACAGTTACAACATCTCTTCTTGCCCTCAACCCCCAGTTGGTGGTGTCTGTAGAGATACGGATTGAGAAACATGAAGTATGACTAAATAGCCTACCCCGTGCCTCTGTCTAATAACAAATTACCCTCCTGGTAGGTGACAGTTACAACATCTCTTCTTGCCCTCAACCCCCAGTTGGTGGTGTCTGTAGAGATACGGATTGAGAACCATGAAGTATGACTAAATAGACTACCCCGTGCCTCTGTCTAATAACAAATGATCCTCCTGGTAGGTGTCAGTTACAACATCTCTTCTTGCCCTCACCCCCAGTTGGTGGTGTCTGTAGAGATACGGAGTGATAACCATGAAGTATGACTAAATAGCCTACCCCGTGCCTCTGTCTAATAACAAATGATCCTCCTGGTAGGTGTCAGTTACAACATCTCTTCTTGCCCTCACCCCCAGTTGGTGGTGTCTGTAGAGATACGGAGTGATAACCATGAAGTATGACTAAATAGCCTACCCCGTGCCTCTGTCTAATAACAAATGATCTTCCTGGTAGGTGTCAGTTACAACATCTCTTCTTGCCCTCACCCCCAGATGGTGGTGTCTGTAGAGATACGGAGTGATAACCATGAAGTATGACTAAATAGCCTACCCCGTGCCTCTGTCTAATAACAAATGATCCTCCTGGTAGGTGTCAGTTACAACATCTCTTCTTGCCCTCACCCCCAGTTGGTGGTGTCTGTAGAGATACGGAGTGATAACCATGAAGTATGACTAAATAGCCTACCCCGTGTCTCTGTCTAATAACAAATGATCCTCCTGGTAGGTGTCAGTTACAACATCTCTTCTTGCCCTCAACCCCCAGTTGGTGGTGTCTGTAGAGATACGGATTGAGAACCATGAAGTATGACTAAATAGCCTACCCCGTGCCTCTGTCTAATAACAAATGATCTTCCTGGTAGGTGTCAGTTACAACATCTCTTCTTGCCCTCACCCCCAGATGGTGGTGTCTGTAGAGATACGGAGTGATAACCATGAAGTATGACTAAATAGCCTACCCCGTGCCTCTGTCTAATAACAAATGATCCTTCTGGTAGGTGTCAGTTACAACATCTCTTCTTGCCCTCACCCCCAGTTGGTGGTGTCTGTAGAGATACGGAGTGATAACCATGAAGTATGACTAAATAGCCTACCCCGTGTCTCTGTCTAATAACAAATGATCCTCCTGGTAGGTGTCAGTTACAACATCTCTTCTTGCCCTCACCCCCAGTTTGTGGTGTCTGTAGAGATACGGAGTGATAACCATGAAGTATGACTAAATAGCCTACCCCGTGCCTCTGTCTAATAACAAATGATCCTCCTGGTAGGTGTCAGTTACAACATCTCTTCTTACCCTCACCCCCAGTTGGTGGTGTCTGTAGAGATACGGAGTGATAACCATGAAGTATGACTAAATAGCCTACCCCGTGCCTCTGTCTAATAACAAATGATCCTCCTGGTAGGTGTCAGTTACAACATCTCTTCTTGCCCTCACCGCCAGTTGGTGGTGTCTGTAGAGATACGGAGTGATAACCATGAAGTATGACTAAATAGCCTACCCCGTGCCTCTGTCTAATAACAAATGATCTTCCTGGTAGGTGTCAGTTACAACATCTCTTCTTGCCCTCACCCCCAGATGGTGGTGTCTGTAGAGATACGGAGTGATAACCATGAAGTATGACTAAATAGCCTACCCCGTGCCTCTGTCTAATAACAAATGATCCTCCTGGTAGGTGTCAGTTACAACATCTCTTCTTGCCCTCACCCCCAGTTGGTGGTGTCTGTAGAGATACGGAGTGATAACCATGAAGTATGACTAAATAGCCTACCCCGTGTCTCTGTCTAATAACAAATGATCCTCCTGGTAGGTGTCAGTTACAACATCTCTTCTTGCCCTCACCCTCAGATGGTGGTGTTTGTAGAGATACGGATTGAGAACCATGAAGTATGACTAAATAGCCTACCCCGTGCCTCTGTCTAATAACAAATGATCTTCCTGGTAGGTGTCAGTTACAACATCTCTTCTTGCCTTCACCCCCAGATGGTGGTGTCTGTAGAGATACGGAGTGATAACCATGAAGTATGACTAAATAGCCTCCTCCGTGCCTCTGTCTAATAACAAATGATCCTCCTGGTAGGTGTCAGTTACAACATCTCTTCTTGCCCTCACCCCCAGTTGGTTGGAGAGCTGTTTGGATGACAAGTATAATCAGTTTCTCTTTACTACTAATTAAAAGAAAAAAAAGGGAAAAAACAGTTTTAGTGGCCTAGTAGTCAGCACTTGGCTTTTCAATCTATGACATATGTTCCCCATACAATTTCCCTAATTTGTCAAGAATGTCAATTTTACACCATTTTTTTAATTTATTAATTTGAATCCTATACCTGCCACCATATTGGATTTGATTCAACATAAGGACAGTGTTAAATTAAAACAAAGATTACAGTTTTATTTATGAACGTAAAATTTTGAACGTAAAAAGAATTGCCGACCGTTAGCTCTGTTGGCTATTTGAACCATGGACCTGTCCCTCCACAGTTCGAAGCCTTGGCCACTGAGGCACTACATCAGCAAATATCTATCTCTCAAACAGAAATATTCGTGTTTGTTACTGGATAGCTCGTTCATTACACTAAATAAGCTCACTTTATCTAGAGATAAGATGGTGATCGATCTAAAGAAATTGACCTTGAGCAGTCTAGCTCAAGACTTCGAGATTGTTTAGCTAGAATCTTCCCAGAAAAAAATCCATTAATTCTTATTTTACTATACCAGAAATCATTCATGATAGCTAACTAAGCCACTAAATCACAATATCCTGAAGGTGCTCCCACCATCCCAACGTGCACAATATCATATAATGGGGTAATAATATATATGAAATGCGTTTGGAGGATCTTTGAAAGTAAATTGCATTTATATCACAGCAAACATAGACTCACACAGTTTACAAAGGGCATGTTACGTGTTATTCCCAAGCATTTTTCGTATGTTTTAAATATTGTATACAAATAAAAACTAGAACATTTTAGAGAACGTTGTTAGGATTTTGTAACATTTGGAATGTTTAGTCAATAATTGTGTCATATAATGTCCGGAAGGCACATAAAATATTGTTTAAAAGTACTGTAGTGTTAGAAGATATCTCTCAAGAGTTGTGTTTTAGTAATGTTTGTAAAGGCAAATTAGTTTATTCGTTTTCTTTGATAGTTCAGTTATAAAATCATTGAGATAGTTCATTCATATATTCAAGAAGTAAATGTGTGTTTTATATATAATAGTGTAATCATAAAGTAGAGTACTTAAGTTTTTATAACTTTTTATACAACTTGTTCATTTGATTCCTTTGACACTTTCGAACATTTTATATGAAACCTTATGTCCCTTCGTTATATAGTTGTATCCACGCTGACAATATGTACTTCCTTATAACATATTCAACAGGGGATCTGTATGATTATAGGCATTTTAATAAATGATCAAGTGATTTGCTAGCCACAATCAATGCGTAGTGTAAACTGAACATTTAATCAAAAAGTCCAGCGAAAGATAGTTATCGGTTTCCCAATTTTGTGTTGAGCATAGAATATGTTGCTTTGAGTAATGGATACAGACTAATTATGTAAATTGACAGTCCACAAAAACCATTAACGGATCTAGGTCATTTAGAAGTAGTGTTGTATAGTTACGAAACATCACAAATATCACAATTAATTGTAATGTATAGTCTTTATACATTTCTAATTGAGTTCTTTATAGGATATTTTTAAATTATAAATAATTTTAAAAGTTCTAAAATATTCCAATAAAATTAATTAATTTTTTGAGGCCTTTCACCAACAATGTAAGCATCTTCAAACATCAAAAAAAATAAATTTTAAAATTAGCATGTTAGTGATGTCTGGAGATGCTTAAATTTTTGGCGAAAGGCCTTACAAAATTAAATAATTTTATTGGAATATTTGAGAACTGTTTAAATTATTTATATTGAAACGAAAATTTACATTACACTATCTACAACTATACTTGTAAAGTAATATAGAATTTGTATCGAAATGACTTAACCATAACATAACAAAAACATCAAAAACAGGAAGTTACGTTTAAAAATGTATGAACTCTTGTATGACTGGGAGATACTGTCAAAAGTTTGTACGACTGGGAAATTAGGTCATATTGGGAACCTCCCATCATATGTCGTGTATAATACTGACTGGGAAATACTGTCAAAAGTAGTGAGTAAGTTATATCGGGGACGTTCCATCATAAGTTGAGTGTAATACTGACTGAGAGATATTGTCAAAAGTAGTGAGTAAGTTATATCGGGGACGTTCCATCATAAGTTGAGTGTAATACTGACAGAGAGATATTGTCAAAAGTAGTGAGTAAGTTAAATAGTGAACGTCCTACCATAAGTTGAGTGTAATACTGACTGGGAGATATTGTCAAAAGTAGTGATTAAGTTATATAGGGAACGTCCCACCCAAGGTATATAGAATACGGTGTACTCCATATACCGTGGTCCCACCATGAATCGTGTGTAATATTGACTGGGGAATACTGTTAAAATTAGCGAGTAAGTTATATAGGGAACGTCCCACCCACGGTATATAGAATACGGTGTATCTCATATTCCGTGGTCCCACCATGAATTGTGTGCAATACTGACTGGGGGATACTGTTAAAAGTAGCGAGTAAGTTATATCAGGAACGTCCCACCCACGGTATATAGAATACGGTGTACTCCATATACCGTGGTCCCACCATGAATTGTGTGCAATACTGACTAGGGGATACTGTTAAAAGTAGCGAGTAAGTTATATCAGGAACGTCCCACCTACGGTATATAGAATACGGTGTACTCCATATACCGTGGTCTCACCATGAATTGTGTGCAATACTGACTGGGGGATACTGTTAAAAGTAGCGAGTAAGTTATATCAGGAACGTCCCACCTACGGTATATAGAATACGGTGTACTCCATATACCGTGGTCCCACCATGAATTGTGTGCAATACTGACTGGGGGATACTGTTAAAAGTAGCGAGTAAGTTATATCAGGAACGTCCCACCTACGGTATATAGAATACGGTGTATCTCATATACCGTGGTCCCACCATGAATTGTGTGCAATACTGACTGGGGGATACTGTTAAAAGTAGCGAGTAAGTTATATCAGGAACGTCCCACCTACGGTATATAGAATACGGTGTACTCCATATACCGTGGTCCCACCATGAATTGTGTGCAATACTGACTGGGGGATACTGTTAAAAGTAGCGAGTAAGTTATATCAGGAACGTCCCACCTACGGTATATAGAATACGGTGTATTCCATATACCGTGGTCCCACCATGAATTGTGTGCAAAAATGACTGGGGGATACTGTAAAAGTAGCGAGTAAGTTATATCAAGAACGTCCCACCAATGGTATATAGAATACGGTGTATTCCATATACCGTGGTCCCACCATGAATTGTGTGCAATACTGACTGGGGGATACTGTTAAAATTAGCGAGTAAGTTATATCAAGAACGTCCCACTAATGGTATATAGAATACGGTGTATTCCATTAACCGT
This sequence comes from Stictocephala bisonia, assembly GCA_035578905.1. NCBI lineage: Eukaryota > Metazoa > Arthropoda > Insecta > Hemiptera > Membracidae > Stictocephala > Stictocephala bisonia. The sequence goes on along the minus strand of JAQJVL010000334.1, from coordinate 4,392 downwards.
GGTCTCACCATGAATTTTGTGCAATACTGACTGGGGGATACTGTTAAAATTAGCGAGTAAGTTATATCAAGAACGTCCCACCAATGGTATATAGAATACGGTGTATTCCAAATACCATGGTCCCACCATGAATTGTGTGCAATACTGACTGGGGGATACTGTTAAAATTAGCGAGTAAGTTATACCAAGAACGTCCCACCAATGGTATATAGAATACGGTGTATTCCAAATACCATGGTCCCACCATGAATTGTGTGCAATACTGACTGGGGGATACTGTTAAAATTAGCGAGTAAGTTATATCAGGAACGTCCCACCTACGGTATATAGAATACGGTGTACCCCATATACCGTGGTCCCACCATGAATTGTGTGCAATACTGACTGGGGGATACTGTTAAAATTAGCGAGTAAGTTATATCAGGAACGTCCCACCTACGGTATATAGAATACGGTGTACTCCATATACCGTGGTCCCACCATGAATTGTGTGCAATACTGACTGGGGGATACTGTTAAAAGTAGCGAGTAAGTTATATCAGGAACGTCCCACCTACGGTATATAGAATACGGTGTACTCCATATACCGTGGTCCCACCATGAATTGTGTGCAATACTGACTGGGGGATACTGTTAAAAGTAGCGAGTAAGTTATATCAGGAACGTCCCACTTACGGTATATAGAATACGGTGTACTCCATATACCGTGGTCCCACCATGAATTGTGTGCAATACTGACTGGGGGATACTGTTAAAAGTAGCGAGTAAGTTATATCAAGAACGTCCCACCTACGGTATATAGAATACGGTGTACTCCATATACCGTGGTCCCACCATGAATTGTGTGCAATACTGACTGGGGGATACTGTTAAAAGTAGCGAGTAAGTTACATCAGGAACGTCCCACCTACGGTATATAGAATACGGTGTACTCCATATACCGTGGTCCCACCATGAATTGTGTGCAATACTGACTGGGGGATACTGTAAAAGTAGCGAGTAAGTTATATCAAGAACGTCCCACCAATGGTATATAGAATACGGTGTATTCCATATACCGTGGTCCCACCATGAATTGTGTGCAATACTGACTGGGGGATACTGTTAAAATTAGCGAGTAAGTTATATCAAGAACGTCCCACCAATGGTATATAGAATACGGTGTATTCCATATTCCGTGGTCTCACCATGAATTTTGTGAAATACTGACTGGGGGATACTGTTAAAATTAGCGAGTAAGTTATATCAAGAACGTCCCACCAATGGTATATAGAATACGGTGTATTCCAAATACCATGGTCCCACCATGAATTGTGTGCAATACTGACTGGGGGATACTGTTAAAATTAGCGAGTAAGTTATATCAAGAACGTCCCACCAATGGTATATAGAATACGGTGTATTCCAAATACCATGGTCCCACCATGAATTGTGTGCAATACTGACTGGGGGATACTGTTAAAATTAGCGAGTAAGTTATATCAGGAACGTCCCACCTACGCTATATAGAATACGGTGTACCCCATATACCGTGGTCCCACCATGAATTGTGTGCAATACTGACTGGGGGATACTGTTAAAAGTAGCGAGTAAGTTATATCAGGAACGTCCCACCTACGGTATATAGAATACGGTGTACTCCATATACCGTGGTCCCACCATGAATTGTGTGCAATACTGACTGGGGGATACTGTTAAAAGTAGCGAGTAAGTTATATCAAGAACGTCCCACCAATGGTATATAGAATACGGTGTATTCCATATACCGTGGTCCCACCATGAATTGTGTGCAATACTGACTGGGGGATACTGTTAAAATTAGCGAGTAAGTTATATCAAGAACGTCCCACTAATGGTATATAGAATACGGTGTATTCCATATTCCGTGGTCTCACCATGAATTGTGTGCAATACTGACTGGGGGATACTGTTAAAATTAGCGAGTAAGTTATATCAAGAACGTCCCACCAATGGTATATAGAATACGGTGTATTCCAAATACCATGGTCCCACCATGAATTGTGTGCAATACTGACTGGGGGATACTGTTAAAATTTGCGAGTAAGTTATATCAAGAACGTCCCACCCACGGTATATAGAATACGGTGTATTCCAAATACCATGGTCCCACCATGAATTGTGTGCAATACTGACTGGGGGATACTGTTAAAATTAGCGAGTAAGTTATATAAAGAACGTCCCACCAATGGTATATAGAATACGGTGTATTCCAAATACCATGGTCCCACCATGAATTGTGTGCAATATTGAATGTGGGGTACTGTTAAAAGTAGTGGAAAAGTCAAAGCCACAATCCGATTAACTAGGCCATTTAATCAATCAGAGTTAGGAGAAAGTTTGGTTTGATAATCTATTAATATTAGTTACAAAATCTTTTTAATTAAGGCAAACAACTAACTATTAATTAAATCTTCAAACATTACATTACTTAAACATTTCAGAAATGGCGAATAAAGCTTTTAAACTAATATCGGTGTCCATTAATTGGACCTTTTGATTAATTCCTTTTGAGATTGATTAATTGTTTTTAACGGCACTAAATGCAATTTATAAATTATATACACCCAAATATATAGATGCTGACAACTTTAAGGTGATGATTTTATTTATTTTTATATTATTTTATTTCATTTTTTTTTTTTTTTATCCATGTCGTCATTAATATGCTTTCAAGGTTAAGTAATACAGGTTGACATCAAACATTATATATACAAATAATTAAAACTCACAATTTACTATGATATACTATGTATATGTATATATATATATATATATATATATATATATATATATATATAAAACAACTAAATATAAATTTTATTTGTTAGACATTTCAATACACATCCTTAAAAATCTACATTGTAACAATTGTTAATTGTCTCATTATAATGATTTTAGAGAATTGTGTGTAGAAAATGTTAAATATTGTAAGAACTGAGAGATTTAGGTGTTTGGTTCTTTTACCAAAAGTTTTCAATATAAATTCTCCAAGTTTTGAGAAAAAATTCAGAATCTTCCCCTTTCAAATAAAAAAGTAGTTTTTTCCCATTTAAATTAGCTAAATAACCAGTATAGTCACGTTGTTAATTTCCTGTCAATTTCATGCGACATGTTTTCTGAAGTCAACATGTTTGGTGAGCCTTACCTGTTCGGTTGTCCTGGTTTAGAGGGTTCTTATTGGTTGATTTAGCTTCTAGAGTAAGGAGGGGGTAAGTCCGTTGGTGGAAGGTTTGCGGGCGTTCGAGCAGTTTTAAGTAATCTTTTGGCGAGTGACCACGTTTGTTCTTCACGGCGATTTTAACCGTTCGGAGTCTTGTTTTCCGGCTCGGCAATTTTCCTTGTCGCTAGTGTGTGTGCGAGCGTATGTCGCGCTTTGTTGGTGGTCACGTTTTGGGTTAAAACCTCCAGGACAGCTACATCTCCCGTAGGCAATTTCAATTTCAGTTTTTCAATTTTCAGTTTTCAAATTTCAATTTTTCAAATTAAGAATTTTAATTTCAATTTTTCAATTTTCAGTTTTCAATATTTCAATTTTTCAAATTAAGAATTTTGAGGCAATTTTGCAATATTTGTCAATTTAAGGAAAATCTTCAATTTAAGTAAATTTTTTGAAATTGAGAATTTAAAGAGATTTATTGATACAGGTGGCCTAATAAAAAGGTTCTGGTCTGAAGATATTTGATTTGTTTTGATTTTAAATAAAGAAGGATCTTTTATTTTCGTTTTTATTATTATTTATATAAGAAATCCAATTTTATTTTGTTGCAGTTAATAAAAAAAAAAAATAAAGAAACTTTTTATCATTGAAGAATTTTTATTTTAATCTCTCATTTAAGTTGTTCAACATATCAAAAATAAATAGTAGCTTAATTAAGGCTACAACATCAACACACAAACTGTAGCCAGGCAAAGCTCTCAGTTCTAGCAGGACTAAAACTATGCTTAGTGAGGGCATCCAAGCGTGTGGGAGCTAAAATCTCCAGAGCTTTTAACAATTGCTTAGTAACTGTGAATAAGTGAACTTCAGTACAGTAATTTCATCCAACGGTGGTTTTTAATAGTATAAATACACAGCCATAATATTATTTATAAAAACATAAACACATTTTACTTGACTGAACACACTGTTTAGCTTAGTGCAAAGATACACAGCCTTGGTTATGTCTACAAGACACATAAACACATTTTACTTGACTGAACACACTGTTTACCTTAGTGCAAAGATACACAGCCTTGGTCATGTCTACAAGAAATATAAACACATTTTACTTGACTGAACACATTGTTTAGCTTAGTGCAAAGATACACAGCCTTGGTTATGTCTACAAGACACATAAACACATTTTACTTGACTGAACACACTGTTTACCT
>JAQJVL010000333.1:968646-1037025 GCA_035578905.1 Stictocephala bisonia | reverse complement strand
ATCACACCTACCTCCATTGTATTGCTTGAAGTATTAACAATATCACACCTACCTCCATTGTATTGCTTGAAGTATTAACAATATCACACCTACCTCCCTTGTATTGCTTGAAGTATTAACAATATCACACCTACCTCCCTTGTATTGCTTGAAGTATTAACAATATCACACCTACCTCTCTTGTATTGCTTGAAGTATTAACAATATCACACCTACCTCCCTTGTATTGCTTGAAGTATTAACAATATTACACCTACCTCCATTGTATTGCTTGAAGTATTAACAATATCACACCTACCTCCATTGTATTGCTTGAAGTTTTTTTTTTGGTCGTAGCCAACAGATCCTTATTTTGCAGTGTTTATATATCAGGTTATATATCAGTCCTGTCAACAAGCAGACGATATGTTAACTTCAAATTAATAGTTCTCTCTGAGTTTAAATAATAGAAATAACTAACTGTTTATTTTAAATTAGGCCCAGTTACATTTCACAGTAAAATTGCAGTGTACTTGTGTGTGTAGTATAAATTTAAGTAGAAAAACGGATCATAATACCAATATTATTTATCAGAACAAAAAATGTAGCGGAGAAAAAAATAAAATTTTAAAATGTTTTCTGGAAAAAATATTATACTTGAGATGGATACAAAAGTTATGAAAGTCGTGATGGCCTGGAAACAATATCAGTGAAGCATTAGTATGCATTAAATGATGTCGCTGTTACTTTTACCTGGAGGAACCTTTCGTCATGGAATGGTAAATAATGTTATTTTAATTCAATTATTCTAATATATAGTAGTGAACTAAATTAATGATTTAAAATTATAACTTTATTTATGTACTATTCCTTGTGTTTAAACGAACTACACTTGTGTGATTATATAATTATTTGTTAACAACGGTCTCAAGAGAGATAAACTATTTCATCTTTACCGTGATACGAATTTAACAATTCCTAACCTAAAAAATTAGGGCTATTTAATTATTTTTAATAGAGCATCTAAAGGAATAAGAATAAAGTACTACAAAATAGTAGCATTTATAAAATGACGTAACAAAGCCTATATTTCAAAAATGTGAATAATATGGTAACTTTCACGTTCATTCATCTTTTAGAGAAGAAATATCCTAGTATCCGTTTAAAAAAATTACTACCTAATTAAAAAACAACAAAAGCATCGTAAATTACCTTATCGAAAAAACGTATCAAACAAATCAGAAGATTTAATTTTGTAAAGAGATTTCATTATTAAGACGCCGATCGTCAAAATATGGGCGAATATAAGGGGTGAATGAGTGTAGATGAACGAGTGTAGTCATTGTTACTAACTAAGGTCAACTGCTCCTCATAAAGAGCTATTTATTAATAGCTCAGTAGCTAGGGAAATTAAGGGACCTACAGCTTTACGTGGAATCCGAACCACGTAGTGTTGGTCCAATTTTCAGCTAACTGACAAGCCTGATACTCAGTTCTCTTCTCCACACAACATTTGAACATTGACTACCATGCAACATGGACAACCCAGACTTCTCAATAGTGTCCAAGTTGATGGAAACCATTGAGCGGACGCCGTGCTGGTATTAAGACGTCCGAGCATAGAACCTATCGCCTACAATCTCTTCAACACGTTGTCCCCTAAGTAGCTGAGTTACACTGCGCTACAGTGCTGACAAACGCTTTTTTAAAAATATTTTATACATAGGTTACATTTCAAACGTTTCTAAAAGGGAAAGAATAATTATAAAAAGCAAAAGTGAAATTATCTTATGGGGATTAACTGATTGATTTACCAGTGTTGAGGAAGAAGCAACAAGATTGTTAGTACCTATGAGGATGGTCCTGAACAGCACATCCAATTCACAATGTTTTTAGAAAATTGCAGCAATTAAGTTTGTTCAGCTGAATTTATGGTCATATTTTACACAAATTTATGATATGATAGCACTGTTACCATTATCAGCTGTGTAATTCACTTATAATACAACTGTCGATCTGTATTGGAAGTTGACTTAAACAGCTGATAATGGTAACAGTGTTACCAACATCAATTTGTCTGTGACAAAATAGTAACATATTTCTATAAATTTCAATTTATTATAATTTAATACACTATTCAGTCGAATCATGAAAAAAAAATATAGCTAGGCATACATTGTCCAAATGTATGTTGTAATATTTGCAGATTAAATAATTTTTTGAATGTATATTAAAAGAAATGTGTTATCTCAATGGTAAGCTCCATAAGGAATCTGAACATTTTGAGCTCTCATATCTACGTTATTAAGCAAAATATCGAAAAACTGCCAATAATAAAAGTCTTGAAATCACCATTTTTATCTAAAAATATTATTAAATATAAGGTATTCTGTAAGAAAAAACAAAGTTTATCGACATATTGGAAAATAGCAGCCATTTTTCAAAGTTTTAAATATGTGTTTTCAATTGTACCCAAAAACAAGATAAGATTCCCTATTTAAAGTTTTTTGTCAGACCTATGGTTTCTAAGATTACAACGGTGGCCCATGTAAAAAGACAACCTGTTTATTTTTTATCACACAGCTAAAAATATCCTCTTCCAAGATCCTTGTAAATATTGCTATTTTGATTTTACAAAACAAAATGCTATATTGATAAAATAAAAATAATAATATCCTAACGTCAATCCAACCCTAGATACGAGAAGTTGATGTACAACTAAGCGGAGGGATGAGAGCTATCAGCGATTCCATCATTGCAACCCCTCTACAATAGCTTCCAGTGCTGAGCAACATAACTTCTCCGGATATTAGACGCAAAGAGGCACTTCTCAAAAAAGGTCAAATCTTCTCCAAATCCCCCTATTTTTCAAGATATCCCCCAACGTGCAGGGCGACTTAAATGTAGAAAACACCTCTTCGACTAGCTTCCCAGTTAATCTCAAACGCATTTTCGTCTAAAACCAACTGGGCGTTAACTTGGGACATGTTTGACAGTCGAAACTTCTTGTAAGGAATGGACTATGTTGAGTCGTTTTCGTATGGATGTGGGAAGATTCAACTACTGGAAATATAAGTGGGGAGTAGTAAATGATCAGTCATGTGCGGAGCCGAAGTTCAAACTATGGATCACATAGTTAATGAGTGCACATTGCGTTCTCTTCAGAGGGGATTAGCTGGTATTTGAAATGAAATGAAAAAATATTTGAAATGAAAATTCGATTCTTACTGTAATTAAAATCGTGGACATTTTGATTGCTTCCCGATGTAAGACTTCTCGTTCTCTTAATTCATCTGTTTGCTGCAGGACGTTCCATGTACAGTTCTACTCCTTTTCCTCGTGGCCAAGCTTACACAAAGATTTATATTCATGTTAACGGAGGCTTTTCCTAATCGATTAAACATCAACTTTTCTGGTCAAATATCGATTGGAACCAATTAATTAATACAGTCCATTGTAAACGACCACTTATTAAACTGAAATCAGACTAAAGAATACAAAAACATAAGAACGACTAAGGCTTTGGATATTTTTGAAAGAGATTTGTGTTATTTTAAAAGGAACAGGATCGGTTGAATTTGATTAAAAATTTAAAGAACTAATACATAATAGATCATAACTATTAGAGTATTAAAGGAGCCGTTCACGATGAGTTAATAAATATTTTTATTCTTATACTCTATTGTAAATAGCTTTTTACATATTTCCTATAGTAATTTTTTTACTTGTTTAGTTGCATAGAGCTTTTGTTACGTGATATTAAACTTCAAATATATTACTACAAAATAACTACAGAAAATATACACACTAAATAACAAAATATGACAATATTACTTCACTAAACAAGAAGTTGTATGAAGTGATATTTTTACAATATTTTAAATACTATAAATAGCATTTATAATATAATTTACTAAATGATAAATAAATCAAAGTAACACGTTTTTAATTAAATTTACAACAAACTAAAAGAGTTGATAATAAAAATATTTAAATGGTAAATTCATTATATAGATTCATTAATTATGTAGTAAGTTATTTTCAAACGAAATTGGCCCTGTACAATTTTAAATTTACTCTTTGGTTCTTCATATCTAAATAGCCGAAGATAATTTATATAAATTGAATGTCACAGGGGAACTAAGTAAACTGCGTGAGGAAAATGCTAGCCTAAAATTAAAAATATGTGATATGGAGGAAAGACTGGTTGAGAGTGAACAATATTCTAGAAGGAATTGTTTGGAAATTCAGGGAGTGCCTGATGATAAAAACGAGAATATAATTGAAACAGTTAAGCAAGTAGGTAAGGCACTCGATATCGTTATTGAGAATAATATGATAGATGTATGTCACAGGCTTAAGAAGAGAAACGAGGATCATCGGCCAGCAGGAATTATTGTAAAGTTTGTCCGAAGGTTGGATGCCGAGGAAGTATTAAGAAAGAGACGGGTCAAGAGAAATTTGTCAACGAGACACATGGGTCTTCCTATGGACTCCTTGATATACATAAATGAAGCTCTATGTCCGAGTAGAAGGAAAGTATCTGTACAAGCAAGAGAAGTAAAGCGTGAAAAAGGATACAAGTACTTATGGGTCCAAAGTGGAAATATTTACATGAGGAAAGAAGACAAGGCTCCTGTGATACAAGTACGAAATACATCCGAACTGGGTAAGCTTTAGGAATCTGACTTTTTCTTATCACTATTTGCACTTTTGTTGGATTTTGTTTTTTCAAGAAATAATGGTAGTGGACTGTGGAGAACTGTTACTTCGTCATATAAATTGTAATGATGCTAATTTTGAATATGAATGGCTGGAAAAATTTAACAATCCAATATTGATAATAAGTTTATTATAATGTTAATTGATTATAATTATTATAAATATTATTATATTATAAATAATTATTATAGTATTAAATAATATTAATTGATTTATTATATTAGGTTATTAATAATAATATTGATAATAAGTTTACCTGATATATATGTATTATTTGTTCTGTACTTCTACTGTTTATTGGTGTTTTTATTAGCGTTTATTTATTGTGATATTTGTTGTATTGTCTACTGTTTGTTTGTTATTGTTGTTTATGATCTAGGTATAGTTAATATTGTCCTTTTATATCTACGAGAATTCACATGGAAAATGATCTATTAAGTATTTTTAGCTCAGGAAATAAACAAATCATTATATTACAGCAGAACATCAGGAGTATGCGAGCAAATTTTGACCATTTTATAGCAGAAATGTCTACATGGAAAATTTTACCTGATGTTAATGTTCTGACAGAAATTTGGATATCTAGTGATGAAATACATTTTTTCAGCTGCCATATTATAAGTTATATGCAAAATGTAATGAGCAATATAGGGCAAAAGGGGTTGCAGTTTATTGCAGTGACCTATCTATAAATAGTTCTGATTGTTTTGAATTAGACTTTACCACAGCAGATATTTTGGGGTTAAGTTTTAACGCATTTGGATGTGATTTTATTTTATTAGCCATATATAGATGGCATATCTCTCAAAAAGAAACCTTTGTCGATGAATTGCAAAGAAGCATAGAAAATAATAAGATATTTAAAAATAAAGTTAATTATTTAATTGTAGGATATTTAAATATAAATTTATTATTAGATGATATTTGTACAGATAAATTAAGTCTGTGTATGTCAGGAAATGGTTTCCAATCTTTAATTAATGAACCTACTAGATTTGCAAACAAAACAGAGACATGTTTAGATCATATGTATGCTAGATTAAGATTCTCTTGTATAAGTAATATTGAATCAGCTGTCCTGCAGACAAACATAACAGATCATTGCATGACTGCTGTTTGCCTGGAGATAAGACAAGTTGAAACAGATGATGGTTCTGATAACGGTGGATTGGAATACTATACTTTGGACTATGATATGTTGAACCTTAGGCTAAGTAATCAGGACTGGTCTACTGTATATGAGTGTCAGGATGCCTCTGAAGCTTTTAATTATTTTTATAGCATTCTGCAAGGTAACATAAACTCCTGTAAAGTTAAAAAAAGGTAGAATTAAAAGTTAAAAAATTAAAACCATGGATTAATTTATTTATATGCAAGAAAATTAAAAAGAGAAACTCGCTTTTTATTAAATGTAAAAAACACCCCACCAATGTCAAACTCAGAAACTACTATTTAATTTATAAAAAAAGGCTGGAATATGAAATTAAAAAAATAAGAGATTCTTACTATAGGGACATATTTAATAGCTCCTCAAAAGATCCAAAAAGGACATGGAGGGTTTTAAATAATATTACTGGGAATAAAAGGGACTGTCCTGATATCTATAAAATAAAGAAAGGTGATAATATTGTAAGCGACAGTATAGCTGTTGCCAATACTTTTAATAATTTTTTCTTGAATGTTGTTAATGATCTATCTATAGCAGAAGTTAAGCCAGACAATTTTGAAAACCTAATTTATAAAGAAAAATTTTGCTTGAAAAATGAAGCCTCGTCTCTATTTATGCAGCATGTTCCTACAGAGGAGGTGATGAGATGTATACAAAGTTTAAAGAATGGTAAAGCCCCTGGAATCGATGGTATTAGCTCTACACTAGTAAAAAACATTGGTAATAGTATTGCTGAGATTCTAACACATGTAATAAATCTAAGTTTTTTAACAGGCGTATTCCAAACAAACTTAAAGAAGCGGTAGTAATACCAGTTCATAAAAAAGGTTCTAAATTGGACTGCAATAATTATAGGCCAATATCCTTATTATCGACCTTCTCAAAAATCATAGAAAAAATTATGAAGCAAAAATTAATGAGTTTTTTTAATAAAACAAATTTTTTTTCAAAAAATCAGTTTGGCTTTCAGACTGGTATCAGTACTGAAAGTGCTCTCTTGAATTTCATGGAGCAAGTCACAAGTAATATTAATGCTGGAAAAAAGGTTAGTGGGCTTTTCATTGATATAAAAAAAGCTTTTGACACCGTAAATCATGAAATATTATTAAATAAGATATATAATAGTGGAATTAGAGGAAATAGTTTTAAGTGGTTTAGGAGTTATCTAACTCAAAGGAAACAATGTGTAAGAATTCATAACACTTTTAGTGATATTGGTATAATTAAATACGGTGTTCCGCAGGGTTCGGTGTTGGGATCAATTCTGTTTTTGATTTACATAAATGATCAATGTCTTGCCCGTATGAATGGATGGATCACATCTTTTGCTGATGATACAGCATTCTGCTATTTGGGAAATAATTGGGATGAAGTTGAATTTCAAATTGGTCAGGATTTAAAATCGTTGAGATGGTGGTTTACACAAAATAAACTTATACTGAGCCCAGAAAAAACTGTCTATATCAACTTTTCATTGAGGCATCATGCTGGTTCTCACAACACCATAAAATATCCGTGTTTAGAATGTCTGAGTAATGAATGTTTTTGTGATGATAAATGTGTGAAAGTCTGTAAGAGTAATGAAACTAAGTATCTTGGTATTATTTTGGATCAAGAGTTGAATTGGAAAAAACATATAAAATATCTAAAATCAAAATTTAACTCTCAAATTAGACTTATGTATTATATTAGAGACATGTGTCCAATAGATGTTCTACGATCAGTGTATTTTTCCTTAGTTAATAGTAGGATGGAATATGGTATTGTTTGTTGGGGAAGCTCATACTATTCTAATATCTATCCAATCGTCATTCAACAAAAACAGCTTATAAGAATCATTTTGGGAAAACATAGATTTGAACCATCCTTTCCTCTCTTCTGCCGCACAAACATATTGCCACTAAGATACTTGTTTATATATAAGGTATTAATAATGTTTTATAGGAAGAGTGGGAATTTGCCCAGTAGTGAAGGTACTTATCGATCTAGATTAAGAAGGCCAAACCAATTACATACACCAAGACCTTTCTTGACTTTTTTCCAGGGAACCTACTTTTATATAGCACCAAAAATTTTTAATATAATACCAGAAACTCTTAAAAAGATAACAAATGAGAAAAGATTTAAAAAAGAACTTAAGGCTTGGCTTTTTTTGCAAGATGACATAGAAAATATGGCATATTCTACAATACACTAATTAAAAGATTTTCTGAATTTAAGGGGATTAAATAAAAATAAAAAAAATAAAAAATTAAATAAACATAAAAAACAAGTAAAATATTATATTAGTAATATTATATTAGTCAACATAAAACAAAAGTAAATTTTTATATATTTTGTGAATTGCAGCACATGGAAATTAAGGAAAAATGAGTACTGATAACATTTTTGTTCTAATTATTGAGGGAACCTCAAAACAGGTCTTTATGACCTCTGAGGTCCTAAATTTCTAAACTATAATTTTTAGGCATTATTGTTAGACATAATGTTCATTCATATGAGCACCTAAATATCTTATTGTACCTTACAGACAGTTATGTAACTCTACTTATTCTATTTATATTCATGTCAAATTATGTATGTAGATTAATTAATTCCATTCTAAGTTTAAGATGAACTGTTAAATTATGCTCAATTTTGTTGTTGTTTTTTGGTATATCGAATTATGTGAAAAATGTGTCAGTTCAATTGTACACTGTATGGTTATGGAAATAAAACAATTCTTATTCTTTTTTTGTAAAACTTGCAGCAGTCTAGCGCGAGGCTACAATTAATAAACAGTTAGAATTTGTTCTGGAGTGTGTTCTAATAAGTAAAATATAAAAGAAGAAATTGTATGTTTATCATCGACTAAAAATAAAAAAAAAAAAAAATAAAACTAAAATGTAAATGTTATTTTTTCATCATCTGAATCCTATTAAACACATTTCACCACTTTGCTTTCAAAATAAACAAGCCTTCCTCATTAAAGTGCACTAAATCCAATGATCAGATTAACACATCTGTTGTTTTGAGATCAATAAATCAAAATATTTCCCGTTTATTAAACATTTAAAAATTGTGTCAAAGTACGTATCGAATAGATAAATTAAATCACATTTCTTTATTTATTGCAGAATAACTTGACTTTTACATTGACAAATACTGTAGAAACGCATATGAAAAATTTTATCTGATTTATGTATACTTGTTTACTAATTTATTATCAAAACAATTCGTCTATTAATTGTTAATTAGAAGTGTGTCAAATGAGATAAGTACTGACATGAATAAATACTGGAAGACTATTCAAAACACCTTAAAGAATATTTCCATTACAAGTGAACGTTAACCAACAAAAATAAAAATACCGTAATATTTGTGGTTGTTGTACTTAGTTATACATATGTGTATTGTTTTACACCTGTTTTACATACGTACCAAAACATATTCTGCTAATCAAGAAACGAATTATATTTCACGAACTAAGTTTTATTAATGTCACTTTGCTAAAATAAAACTAAATTTAAATATAAACGAAGAAGTTTATAATAAGACGTAATATATATAATGTCGTTCGCTGTAATACCTTTACATAATTTTTATTGTTAATTGCAATGAAAATATTCAGAAATTAAATATAACAAATCTTTTAATTAGTAAAGTTTCTTCTTAACCTTTACTTTATATATACAGTGAATTATTTTGCTTTTGCTACAGACATGCTCTTCAATACACTTTTTATCCAAGGACATTTGAAATTCCAAAGGGCCTCAATTGAGTTGTCTGTGATAAATCAATGTGGCGAGTGTAATTCTGTTGGGAGATGGGAAATATATTTGCTCCTCCCAGTGGAAATTGACACGTCATTTTAGCTGTGAATTTTTAAAACCACTTTAATGTATTTGATACAAACATACTCAATGTAAGGAAGATTCATAATGGCCACAGTTTATTATTTGTCATTTGGTTATTTTGAAGAAGTTATTCAAATTAAAATCCGAATACCAGACATATTTAATCTAAGTTGTCTTAACCTGATAAAGTTATAAAACGGTTTAGATTTTAGCAATACCTATTCCACCAAATTTATCCAGGTGGTAATTGTACATTGTCACGCCTGTTCGTATAAAACTTTGCTAGCTCAGGGAGAAAGGGGGGGTTCTTCTAAGAGCCAGGCCAAGTATAAGGGAAAAAGTTTTTACTAGTTATCACCCAAATAAATGTTTCCAAGTTCATCAATAGTAGCCAGGGATTAGGGCGCCACCTTGTTGACCTAAGAATGGCAGGACTCCAACAAAGGAAACTTTCCTGCAGGTGTAAGATGTACTTATGACTTTGTAAAAGTTCTGTCCTAGAGAATTTTAAAGTTTCATATATTTAACTGAGAAAAGTGTACAATGTCACAAATAAGAAAATAAAAAATGTAAAATGTAATTTGACAAAACTATAAAATAAAAAAAAACCTAAATCCCCAAAATATTAATTAAACTTAAGGATTGAAGGCTCACACTAAAGTTTTAAACACGCACGAACCCTCTGGTGCTATACCCATACCACGCGCCCACCCATACATGTACAGTGATATTGAAAAATATACCATGAACTGTGTAAATAAATATTTCTCCTTGTGGTTAGCCATGGGTTTAAAACAAAAGAAAACTGTGAAACTAAACACAACTACCTTAAAACAAAACAAAAAAATACTTATCCTCGTTACAAAATTTAAAAACACAACATGTTAGTGTGAATTGAAAAACTGAACTGTTTTATTCCCAAAACATAACTTATTGTTGAACAGAAAACAAATGTTAGAAACATACATATGAATAAATTAAGTTAAATAAATAACAGCTGATCATCTGTTTACAAATCGATCTTTCACACATAATAACTTTTTACCTTAAAGTCTTGACTGTAATATAATTTTATGTGTAACATAAAATTGAAATGTCACAACATCGACCCTTTATAAACCGTGTAGATGATTTGTGAGCGTACAATTTTGTTTACAAATTTCATTGTAGAAAGTGCCACTTTTTGAATTAAATTAAAACAAATTGTTGGAAAGAAATGGGGCGATAGTTGTTTGACTCTGTGGTGATTATCTGTCAAACATTGGAAAATTGAACAGAGCACTAGACTACACTTTAGACTAGGTGCAAAGATTGTTTTCTTATCTGGCTCCTTGATTTTGAATATAGTTAGTAAATAATGCTACTAGGGAATGTACTTAATTTTATTAATACTTTTAACTGTATAATAATTTTCCGAAGCTTATTAAAATTTATTAGTTAATAATCCTTGACTGTTTTAGTTAGTAAAATATAGTAATTGTAACTGCTTAATGGTGTCAAAACCATTCATACTAGAAATTACATGTTTAGTATTTTGTTTGAATCTATTTATTTAATATTTTCGCCCAGATTATCGTTAAAAAAAACTGTATCCTTTGTTGAATAAACTATTGTTTAATATCTAAAAAGAATTCAGCCTTCAATAGCTTTTAATAATCTTTTTAGATACAGAAAGTTGTAGTTGGGTTTTATGCGTCAAATAATGTTCATGTGACAATATTTCCCTCATACCACTGCAAAAATTAATTACATTTTATGAAAAATAATAAAAAAATTAGATCAATTATTAGGGCCAGAGATCATATGTGTCTTATGAAAATTAAGAAGTTGGCAAAACCTAAACAGATGGGGGGGCAGGGTAGTCAAAGATTTATGAATGTGTACGGAGTTTTGCTATCAATATTGCATGAGTGTTGGGTGTGGATAGGCAGCCAAGAGATGTGCGTTTGGGTTGGGAGGTGTGCTTCATGATGTGTTTATATATTGGTAGGTAGGTAGTCTGTCAAGAGTTGAATGTGTATGTGTAGGTAAAATCATCACGATAATCATTTCTGAAGGTAATGTTCAAGTTAAGCGGTTGTAAATATAACTACTACAATCGTTAATGAAAATACACTATATATAGCCGCAATGAAAACTGAACCCTCCAACGTTATATGTTGTATTCTGGTAGCCTTACAGTTTTACATAGCTTTAATAACTTATGGCTTCGTTTCCGTGGACAAACATTACTAAAAATATAGAAATTGAAAAAAATAAAAAAAAAATAAGAACTGCGTGTAAGGGACGGCAAACAACAATAGAAACCTGGAACTAGCTGGGATGAAGAACTGCGTGTAAAGATCGGCAAGCAAAAATATAAACCTGGAACTAGCTGGGTGAAGAACTGCGTGTAAAGAAAGACAATTAACAGTCACAGCATGGAACTACTATTATCTGGGTGAAAGTGTGAAAGGAATGTATAAAACTGTGAAGACCCAAACGAAGCTGGGCACTGAGTGAATGACAATGATGGTAAGCAGTTTTGAGGTACGTGTAGCTAACACTGCGTATAATGAACGGCAATCAATAATGAAAGCCTGGAACGAGCTGGATGAAAGTGTGAAAGGAATGTATTCAACTATGAAGGCCCAAATGCAGCTAGGCACAGCGTGAATCCATCTTATATACAATATAAAACCCTTCCTAATGTTCGCTCAGCCAAATAAAACAAATAAAGGAGATTTAGATAGACTTATATTCAAAAATTTACAATCACAAATAAATGTTCACTTAACATGCGTGAAACGTCTGGTCACTTTGTAAATAATGTACATAGCACCTTGACGAGGTTGTCACCGGAAAATATAGATTCTGGTTATGACGCCGGCCGCTTAAGTTTAAGTTCTAAAATTTTCACTTGCCACTTTCTCAAAAACTAAATAACCTTTTGAAGTAAACTCTTTATACTTAAAAAATTAATTGTCCTTGAAAGAAAGCGTATTCTCGCTTATTCGGTGTTACTAATGAAAAAGGATTGTATACAGCTTTAATAACGCATGCCTTTTTTCTCAAACAAACAGCGTGCGTCAACAATTGACCCAACGTTATTGTTCTTGAATGTAACAAAACCTACATTGTACTTTTATGTGCTTCTATAACAATCCCTGTATATTGTTTGGCCCACTATGTAATTACCAGTTTTTAAAATAGCTAAAATAAATATTGTTTTGTTCCTTATTTGTGTTATATCTAGCTAATGAATTAATTGTTTGATGTTATTCATTTGAACTAATTTGTCTTTTTAGTTGTTATTAATTACCAAAAATGATGTAGTAAAATAACATTTATTCACTCAAATAACAATCACAAAAAAATCAAGTAAAGATACTAATGCGCTTATTATTAAATATATTAATAGTTAATATTATTGATTAATGCAAACAATTTAATATATTGTCATTACAAAACCACTATACTATTGTAATATACTACGAGTATATTGTTCATTATCTGAAAAGTGTGAAAAAACACAGAGCAATTTTAAAATAAAGCCCAATTCCAATAAATCTGAAGATCTCTCTCCAGTTTTATTAACCACGCTCAATAATAAGAGACATTTTTATCTAAAATGATTTTGTTACACAGCTATAAAAACAATTTTGTTACACAGCTATAAAAACAATTTTGTTACACAGCTATAAAAACAATTTTGTTACACAGCTATAAAAACAATTTTGTTACACAGCTATAAAAACAATTTTGTTACACAGCTATAAAAACAATTTTGTTACACAGCTATAAAAACAATTTTGTTACACAGCTATAAAAACAATTTTGTTTAGTTAAGGGGTTGCAGTTCTGAATGAGATATCCATAAGTAATAGGTTATGGAATGCAAGATTAATAAACTATATCATAAGTTTTTCAATGTAATGTTTTATCTTTTATGTGATGTAAATGATTTATGTATTTGGATCTAAAACCTGCGTTTAACATGTGGATTTCCTCTAGCTTTTCAAGAAATTTTAGTTCTTCACTATTCAACAACTGGTTGTATTCGGCACAGGATGTTTTTGAATAATTAGTGAATGTAGTGATACATTTTACTGTATCATAAGACAAAGATTATAAAATAAAATAAATTAAACACATAAAATACATTTTCTGAGCATTTTAGAAAGTAACACAATTAATTTAACTGTGTAAATTCCTTAAATGCCAAAAAATATAAGGGATGTTATTTAATATTATTATTCTACTGCTAAAAACAAGCTTAAGCAGATATATACTCTGGGAAAACCCATTGTATATGTACCTACAATAGAATATTGTTGGTTGGTGAGGTCTGCTACTACAGCTGGTTTAAACTGCATTACATTTACATGGGTCTACACTAGCGCTCCACAATGGGCCAAAAAAACAGCTGATAATATGATATACAAAAGAGTTGATTGAGAAAACTATCTGTGTGTATATAAAATAAAATCAATCGTAAAATATTAAATACTGTGCGTGGATATTAAACGAGATTAATATACCAGGATTTATTAGAATGAAAAGTGCCACCGTCTATAAATCTCACGGTGGAGAGAAACACACGACTCGTAGACAGTGACATACGAAAATAAATGTCCTTACTGTACCACCACATATATTGTGAAACACTATCACCTTCATTGGGATTTCGTATCCTATACTATCGATTGCTGTACAACTACCAACTCAATGTGTGTCTCGTATCCTATACTATCGATTGCTATACATACAAGTCTACCCACTCCGTGTGAGTCTTGTATCCTATACTATCGACTGGTGTACAAAAACTCACTCCGTGTCTCGTAACCTATACTATCGATTGCTATACAACTCTACCCACTCGTTGTGTGCTTCGTATCCTATACTATCGATTGATGTCTAACTCTACCCACTCCTTGTGTGTCTCGTACCCTATACTATCGATTGCTGTACAAATACCCACGCCTTGTGTGTTTCGTAACCTATACTATCGATAGCTGTACAGCTACCCACTTCGTGTGTGTTTCATATCCTATACTATCGATTGCTGTACAACTACCAACTCCATGTGTGTCTCGTATCCTATACTATCGATTGCTATACAACTCTACCCACTCCGTGTGTGCCTCGTATCCTATACTATCGATTGCTGTCTAACTCTATCCACTCCTTGTGTGTCTCGTATCCTATACTTTCGATTGCTGTCTAACTCTACCCACTCGTTGTGTGCTTCGTATCCTATACTATCGATTGATGTCTAACTCTACCCACTCCTTGTGTGTTTCGTAACCTATACTATCTATAGCTGTACAGCTACTCACTTCGTGTGTGTTTCATATCCTATACTATCGATTGCTGTACAACTACCAACTCCATGTGTGTCTCGTATCCTATACTATCGATTGCTATACAACTCTACCCACTCCGTGTGTGCCTCGTATCCTATACTTTCGATTGCTGTCTAACTCTACCCATTCCTTGTGTGCCTCGTATCCTGTACTATCGATTGCTGTCTAACTCTACCCATTCCTTGTGTGCCTCGTATCCTGTACTATCGATTGCTGTCTAACTCTACCCACTCCATGTGTGTCTCGTATCCTGTACTATCGATTGCTGTCTAACTCTACCCATTCCTTGTGTGCCTCGTATCCTGTACTATCGATTGCTGTCTAACTCTACCCATTCCTTGTGTGCCTCGTATCCTGTACTATCGATTGCTGTCTAACTCTACCCATTCCTTGTGTGCTTCGTATCCTGTACTATCGATTGCTGTCTAACTCTACCCACTCCATGTGTGCCTCGTATCCTATACTTTCGATTGCTGTCTAACTCTACCCATTCCTTGTGTGTCTCGTATCTTATACTATCGATTGCTGTCTAACTCTACCCACTCGTTGTGTGCTTCGTATCCTATACTATCGATTGCTGTCTAACTCTACCCATTCCTTGTGTGCCTCGTATCCTGTACTATCGATTGCTGTCTAACTCTACCCATTCCTTGTGTGCCTCGTATCCTGTACTATCGATTGCTGTCTAACTCTACCCACTCCATGTGTGTCTCGTATCCTATACTATAGATTGCTGTCTAACTCTACCCACTCCTTGTGTGTCTCGTATCCTATACTATCGATTGCTATACAACTCTACCCACTCCGTGTGTGCCTCGTATCCTATACTTTCGATTGCTGTCTAACTCTACCCATTCCTTGTGTGTCTCGTATCTTATACTATCGATTGCTATAAAACTACCCACTCCTTGTGTGTTTCGTAACCAATACTATCGATTGCTGTCTAACTTTACCCACTCCATGTATGTCTCATATCTTATACTGTCGATTACTGTACAACTCTACACACTCCTTGTGTGTCTCGTATCCTATACCATCGATTGCTATACAACTCTACCCACTCCTTGTGTGTCTCGTATCATATACTATCGATTGCTGTATAACTACCCACGCATTATGTGTTTCGTAACCTATACTATCAATTGCTGTACAACTACCCACTTCGTGTGTGTCTCGTATCATATACTATCGATTGCTGTACAACTCTACCCACTCCGTGTGTGCCTCGTATCCTATAATATCGATTGCTATACAACTACCCACTTCGTGTTTGTTTTGTATCCTATACTATCGATTGCTATACAACTACCCACTTCGTGTGTGTTTTGTTCCTATACTATCGATTGCTATACAACTACCCACTCCATGTGTTTCTCGTATCTTATACTATCGATTGCTATACAACTCTACCCACTCCGTGTGTGCCTCATATCCAATACTATCGATTGCCATCTAACTCTACCCACTCCGTGTGTCTCGTATCCTATACTATCGACTGGTGTACAACTACCCACTCCATGTGAGTCTCGCATCCTATATTATCGATTGCTGTACAACTACCCACTCCGTGTGTGTCTCGTATCTTATACTATCCATAGCTGTACAACTACCCACTCCGTGTGTGTCTCGTATCCTATACTATCCATTGCTGTACAACTACCCACTCCGTGTGTGTCTCGTGTCCTATACTATTGATTGGTGTACAACTACCAACTCCATGTGTGTCTTGTATCCTAAACTATCGATTGCTGTACAACTACTCACTCCATGTCTCGTATCCTATACTATTGATTGGTGTACAACTACCAACTCCATGTGTGTCTCGTATCCTAAACTATCGATTGCTGTACAACTATTCACTCCATGTCTCGTATCCTATACTATTGATTGGTGTACAACTACCTACTCCGTGTGAGTCTCGTATCCTAAACTATCGATTGCTGTACAACTACCAACTCCATGTGTGTCTCGTATCCTAAACTATCGATTGCTGTACAACTATTCACTCCGTGTCTCGTATCCCATACTATTGATTGATGTACAACTATCTACTCCATGTGTGTCTCGTATCCTAAACTATCGATTGCTGTACAAGTACTCACTCCGTGTCTCGTATCCTATACTATCGATTGCTGTACAACTACCCCCTCCGTGTGTGTCTCGTATCCTATACTATCCATTGCTGTACAACCACCCACTCCGTATGTGTCTCGTGTCCTATACTATTGATTGGTGTACAACTACCCATTCCGTGTGTGTCTCGTATCCTATACTATTGATTGGTGTACAACTACCTACTCCGTGTGAGTCTCGTATCCTATACTATTGATTGGTGTACAACTACCCACTCCGTGTGAGTTTGTATCATATACTATCGATTGCTGTACAACTACTCACTCCGTGTCTCGTAACCTTTACTATTGATTGGTGTACAACTACCCACTCCGTGTGAGTCTTGTATCCTATACTCACTCCGTGTCTCGTAACCTATACTATTGATTGGTGTACAACTACCCACTCCGTGTGAGTCTTGTATCCTATACTATCGACTGGTGTACAACTACCAACTCCATGTGTGTCTCGTATCCTATTTTATCGATTGATGTACAACTACTCACTCTCTGTCTCGTATCCTATACTATCGACTGTGTACAAACACCCGCTTCGTGTGTGTCTCGTATCCTAAACTATCGATTGGTGTACAACTACCAACTCCATGTGTGTCTCGTATCCTATACTATCGACTGGTGTACAAACACCCGTTTTGTGTGTGTGTCTCGTATCCTTTACTGTTTACAGTTGTAAACAAATCTAAATTTATGACAAACACTATAAAAATGATGCAATATCGCAATCACTATCAAATCTTAATACAATTTTAAACAATTTTGTATGTTTTTCTAATTTTAATTTTTTTTACCACAGGTTTTGAAAAATAAAAAAAGTTAGTACTTATAAAGAAGATTGCAAGTGCATAGTTACTAGAGAATGTTTTATTCACGGTGGTGGCTTGAAACTCGGCACAAAGTAAAAGTAGAAAGCCTTTTATTTACAAAGAAGATGATTCTTGTTGGGATTTCTCAGGTATAATTCTTAACTTGGTTGTTCAAGATAAACTACTTAATCTCCACGTCTTTGTTGTGTAAGACTAACTATGAGGCTGAACAGCACGTTCTGCGGCGCCATTTACTCTAAAGAGGAGAGACTCAGAATGACATTTATAGATTTAATATTTATGCCACCCTCTGTAATGAAGGTACGTTTTGAAGGTTTAATAGCAATAGATTATAGCACAAAGTTTTTAAGTAACTAAAGAGTTAGGCATTTTACCTATTTGGTGTAACTGGCCATCTTAGGTATTGTATATACAGTATCAACATTTCACTTAAATATTTATAATAACAATTTAATTGATACAATATTACTGTTAAAGTAATATTTATATCTATCAACAATAAACAAGTGTTATATTTTATGTAAATACATTCTACTAAGACAAATGTCATTTTTAGGTAAAACAAATTATTCTTTACTGGTGTATTAGAAATAAAAATAATTATAAAAAAAAAAAAAAACTAGAGTTAATATATTTAAACGTTTTCTTTCTTTTAGGGAATATTTTGTCAAACCGTAAGTTAACGCTCATTAAACTTTCCTTGGAGAACTTAACTCTTAATAAAAAGCGTTTACTGTTTTGAAATGTCACTCTATTACCTTTAAGCTTCTGGGAAAAGGGATATACTGATTCTTATCGTCGTTAGTTAAGTGAGAAATATATTAAAATACCTGATCTCCTAACGTGATCTTTAACCTTCTGGGAAATGAGCAATACTGATACTTACTGTAGTTAGTTAAGTGAGAAATATTTTAAAATACCTGATCTCCTAACGTGATCTTTAACCTTCTGGGAAATGAGCAATACTGATACTTACTGTAGTTAGTTAAGTGAGAAATATTTTAAAATACCTGATCTCCTAACGTGATCTTTAACCTTCTGGGAAATGAGCAATACTGATACTTACTGTAGTTAGTTAAGTGAGAAATACTTTAAAATACCTGATCTCCTAACGTGATCTTTAACCTTCTGGGAAATGAGCAATACTGATACTTACTGTAGTTAGTTAAGTGAGAAACATTTTAAAATACCTGATCTCCTAACGTGATCTTTAACCTTCTGGGAAATGAGCAATACTGATACTTACTGTAGTTAGTTAGGTGAGAAATTCTTTAAAATACCTGATCTCCTAACGTGATCTTTAACCTTCTGGGAAATGAGCGATACTGATATTTACTGTAGTTAGTTAAGTGAGAAACATTTTAAAATACCTGATCTCCTAACGTGATCTTTAACCTTCTGGGAAATGGGCAATACTGATACTTACTGTAGTTAGTTAAGTGAGAAATACTTTAAAATACCTGATCTCCTAACGTGATCTTTAACCTTCTGGGAAATGAGCAATCCTGATACTTACTGTAGTTAGTTAAGTGAGAAACATTTTAAGATACCTAATCTCCTAACGTGATCTTTAACCTTCTGGGAAATGAGCAATACTGATACTTACTGTAGTTAGTTAAGTGAGAAACATTTTAAAATACCTGATCTCCTAACGTGATCTTTAACCTTCTGGGAAACGAACAATACTGATCCATACTGTAGTTAGTTAAGTGAGAAATACTTTAAAATACCTGATCAATTAGCGTAATCTTCAATCTTCTGGGAAACGAACAATACTGATCCTTACTGTAGTTATTTAAGTGAGAAATACTTTAAAATACCTGATCAATTAGCGTAATCTTCAATCTTCGGGGAAAGGGACAGTACTGATCCTTACTGTAGTTAAGTAAGAAATACTTAAAAATACCTGATCTCCTAACGTGATCGTTAATCTTCTTGGAAATGGGCAATACTGATACTTACTGTAGTTAGTAAAGTGATAAATACTTTAAAATAACTGATCTCCTAACGTGATCTTCAACCTTCTGGGAAATGAGCAATACTGATACTTACTGTAGTTAGTTAAGTGAGAAATACTAAAAATACCTGATCTCCTAAGGTGATCTTTAACCTTCTGGGAAATGAGCAATACTGATCCTTATTGTGGTTAGTTAAGTGAGAAATACTTTAAAATAAATGATCTCCTACCGTGACCTACAACCTTCTGGGAAACGAACAATACTGATACTTATTGCAGTTAGTTAAGTGCTAAAAGTTAGCTAATTTTATTGATAACGAACAGTTTTATACTATGTTAAAAGTAAATATTGTCACATAGGTTAAATCTGGAACTAGTACTGGTGTGTGAATTTTGTTTTATGTTCATTTTCATTATAATAAAAAAAAAAAAAACACACTTTAAATCGTGGATAATTATTAAAACACTCGCTTTCATTACTACGCTTTCATTTCTCAAGTCTTAAATTACTTCCTTTATAGTGTAAATCTGTCTTCTTTTGTTTGTATAATAGAGTGTGAATAATGCGTTCCTTAGTGGAGAAAAATGAAGATCGTTGTTTTACAACAGGGGTTTTCCCAAATTACGTCGGCCTGCTGAGAAGAGCGCATTTCACAAGACATTTATTGTAAGAAACGAGTTTATCCCCGATGAGAACTTATACCTAACAACCACTTTACTTCTTGCTCATGTCGTCTTATGCTGAATTACACTCAGGTGTGTTGTAAGAAACGAGTTTATCCCTGATGAGAACGTCGATCTTTACTTTACCCCTACATAACAACCACTTTACTTCTTGCTTAAGTCGTCGTAAGTTGAATTACACTCCAGTTTGTTGTAAGAAACGAGTTTATCCCCGATGAGAACTTATACCTAACAACCACTTTACTTCTTGCTCATGTCGTCTTATGCTGAATTACACTCAGGTGTGTTGTAAGAAACGAGTTTATCCCTGATGAGAACGTCGATCTTTACTTTACCCCTACATAACAACCACTTTACTTCTTGCTTAAGTCGTCTTAAGTTGAATTATATTCTGGTTTGTTGTAAGAAACGAGTTTATCCTCGATAAGAACTTACCTAACAACCACTTTACTTCTCGCTTAAGTCGTCGTAAGTTGAATTACACTCCAGTTTGTTGTAAGAAACGAGTTTATCCCTGATGAGAACTTATACCTAACAACCACTTTACTTCTTGCTTAAGTCGTCTTAAGTTGAATTACACTCCGGTTTGTTGTAAGAAACGAGTTTATCCCTGATGAGAACTTATACCTAACAACCACTTTACTTCTTGCTTAAGTCGTCTTAAGTTGAATTATATTCCGGTTTGTTGTAAGAAACGAGTTTATCCTCGATAAGAACATATACCTAACAACCACTTTACTTCTTGCTTAAGTCGTCGTAAGTTGAATTACACTCCAGTTTGTTGTAAGAAACGAGTTTATCCCTGATGAGAACTTATACCTAACAACCACTTTACTTCTTGCTTAAGTCGTCTTAAGTTGAATTACACTCCGGTTTGTTGTAAGAGACGAGTTTATCCCTGATGAGAACTTATACCTAACAACCACTTTACTTCTTGCTTAAGTTGTCTTAAGTTGAATTACACTCCGGTTTGTTGTAAGAAACGAGTTTATCCCTGATGAGAACTTACCTAACGACCACTTCTTGCTTAAGTCGTCGTAAGTTGAATTACACTCCAGTTTGTTGTAAGAAACGAGTTTATCCCTGTGAGAACTTATACCTAACAACCACTTCTTGCTTAAGTCGTCTTAAGTTGAATTACACTCCGGTTTGTTGTAACGTCATTGTAATGAAGAAATAATAAATTAATATGTCATTATTTTCATCGTAAAAAATTAAACGTTTTTTACATATAGGCATTCATTTATTGAATTAAATAATTCAACCACAAACAAAAATTGATATTGATAAATTTTATGGCATGCACAAATACAATCTCTTAAATGCAATCTATATTGATCTTTCCAGCCTAAAGGCTATTTGAGAGATTAGCTTTATTTTTAAGAAGTTATTTCATAAATTATCAATTGCTAATATATAATTACTTATTAGAACTTGTTTTAAAAGTGAGTATATATGTGTTATTTAATATTTTTAATTATTTATACAATATTTTTATATTTTGAAGATTTTTAGTTGATTGATGGAAACATTTAAAAAATATGAATAAAATGAGCATAAAATGAACTTAATACAATTGAACACTAAGAGCATCAATTATTTATAGAAAAATAAACACAGATAAAAATATACAACAACGAATTAACGACATATTACTATACAAAAATCATAACAAATATATACTATTTAGAAAATTAACAATTGTTAAATGAAACAAAGAATAACAAGAGATATACAGTATACTCTAAAAAAATAAACAGTCCATAATGGCTCTAACGTTAACAAAACAAACTCAACAGCAACACCAAAGAAATCAACAATTTACAAACCATTAATGATATACTTTAAAGCAAATTTACTACTTGGATTTTTTAACGGTTAGCAGTATGCTTATAGTGTGGAGGGGGAGAGGCACTGAAAGTGAAAGCTCAGTGACATGAAGAATAAAAACGACATTTTCATTGCTCATTTAGTAAAAGAAGCTTGCTCTGCATAACCTATATTATTGACCCAATTTCTTTTGGATTATTTTTAGCAAAGAAAGTTGGCACAGCCAATTTAAAATATATAAATTTGTCTCTTGAATGTGTTAAATTACCTTGCTTGCCCAATCCATGTTTTTTTGTGAATGAAAATATAATAATAAAGAAAATAAACAAAAAAAGAGATGAACCTCCTCAAAAACCCAGTAGTTCGTGGTGATGATGATTTTGAGTATGTTATTATAATCGTATGTTTGAAAAAAAAAAAAATTAATTACGTGACATAAATAAAAATACAAAGTAACTATTTAGCTTTGTTAAAAACTCTCATATTCTTTGTGTAGAGGTAAGATATAGTTTCATTAGCTGATTATCTTTCTATTTGAAATATTTTGTTGTCCCCTTATTTGGAAAACTTCAAGTTACTTATTTAAAAGGCATAATTTGTTGTTTTTTTACGCTGGTGTTTAAAGTAACAAACTTTACGAGAGGTTTTCTATTATTTCTGTGGAGGGTTCGCATGATTTAAATATGTAGATTCATTGAATTAATACTCTTTCAATTACTAAAAATATATTTTAAATCTTGTTTTTTTATTGTTGTGAGAATAGTTATTGAATAAACTATAAATTATCGAAGTATATTGCGAAGCCTATTTAATTTGATAATGCATTTATTGCATTTCCCATCCATAATTATCGAAAAACGTGGTGGCTAGAATACTCCTGAAAATCATCTTTCAGGAGTAAACAATCATTAAACAACAAAAAACATTTTTAGAAGAAAATAAAAACAGCTGATTTTGTTAAATCTGAGATGTTGACTTATTAACATAAACTGTCGTTGTACATTGATATCCAGGACTACGGTCTTGTCTGTAATGTATCGAACCTATAAGAATTATACAACGAGACCAAGTAATTAATTTTACGACTTATAGAAGTTAAATGAAAATTAATTCAGGAAATTGATAAGAACATATTTTCTTGAAACATTAAAATTCTTAAATTTATAAAGCTTATCGAACATAATTTTATCAACCACATAATAAAAAATATGTGATATATTCATAGGTCTTTGAGTAATAACAGTGTAAAGTTGATGCACATTGAAAACTAGTCAAAAGTCTAGTACTTTTTTTCCAAATAGGAAAAAATTATTAAAACTTATAATAAAATAAAATGCAACATAATAACGTATCATTAAATGGTGGGAAAATGGTGTAATTGAATATTTTATAAGCCTCTTAGTCTCTTAGTAAACAACCGTCCAATACGGGTACACATAATTTCTGTGCAGACTGCAGTACACATAATTTCTGTAGTTTCTTTATTATAATCACTAAATATAATAAAGAAACAAATGTAGTAAAGTATAAATTAAAAAATGAGTGTGCTATTCTTTAAAACATATGAGAAACAATAATATATTTCTTATAATAAATATAAACATCCTTTATAAAAATGTGTTTAGCCCCTGCGAAAAGAGCTTCTGTCGCCCACAAATATTTGTATAGCTATCTTGGTATCGTGACAGCTATAAAAGTGATAATGGTTACCTTACGTTTTGTGCCCAGTACTTCAGTGTATTGGAACAAAAATTCTCGACATTCCACTAGTAATTTGTGTGAAAATATCACTGCCCGAATACAATTACAAAAGCTCAGGGATCATGCAAATTAATTTTGTTTGCCTCGAATATTTTGGAAACATTTATACTTAAATTACACTTAAGTTCAATATTAAAATCATACATCACAAATATAGATCCTAAAAATTATAACATATAATATAACTAAATATTAGTATTAAATAATTTTCTTATATGGTTCTAAATAAAAAATATATAAATAATTTGTTATATGGTAGAAATAAAAAATAATATTTAAGTGACTGTAAAAAATTTATAAATTTAGAAAAAATGGTAACAACTAGAAGAAATTAACCAATTTATATAATTTAGTAGCCCAGACAAAATATTATTTACAAAAGCTAGTAGATCTTTCACTCACCCACTCTCAAATGACGTTGATTGTCCTCCCACCCACCATCACCCATGTACGACGTTAGTAGCTCTCATTAACCCACACACAAATGACGTTGATAGTCCTCTCACCCACTATCACCCGTGTACGACGTTAGTAGTCCCGTCATTCACTCACACACAAATGACGTTGATTGTCCTCCCACCCACCATCACCCATGTACGACGTTAGTAGCTCTCATTAACCCACACACAAATGACGTTGATAGTCCTCTCACCCACTATCACCCGTGTACGACGTTAGTAGTCCCGTCATTCACTCACACACAAATGACGTTGATTGTCCTCCCACCCACCATCACCCATGTACGACGTTAGTAGCTCTCATTAACCCACACACAAATGACGTTGATAGTCCTCTCACCCACTATCACCCGTGTACGATGTTAGTAGTCCCGTCATTCACTCACACACAAATGAAGTTGATGGTTTTCTCACCCACCATCACCTGTGGACGACGTTAAAACCTCTCCCACCCACTAGTGATGGAGATTTAACATACAAACTTAGTTGTGAAACAGTTTTCAACAGTTGAATCATATAAAGGACTAAGGTTCTTCATGTAAGTCATGAACGTTTTCTTCAAATAGACTGAAGTGGAGTGAATGGCATGTAATATATTTATTCTTTTCTTCATGATGTCTTTACTTATCATCTGTATGTTATATTTTTTTTCTTGTTTTAGTTAAGTATACCGTTAACACTTTTGTATTGATATCTCTCATAAATTGTGTGTTGTTTTTAGCTATGCGTTTGTATATAATTTGGTCAAATGCACAGTAAATTATATGTTTTTAAGTTTTTTCATTGTTTAGCCTTTTTTTTGTTTTGTTTACTATATCTGACTTGTTAATTTACATTGTTCTTCCTGATAATTACTGGAGCAATTCGTAGGAAAGCGTTTCTATCTTCAACTTTATTGTAATTTATATGTTTATTAAAAACTAAACGTATGCTACTGACTTGCTATCATGTTTATAACATTAAGTTTTACTTTATACAATTTACACTTGGGACATAATGTTATGCTGGGGTTGAGGCGGTGTCTACAAACTGTAGACCATCCAAGCTGTAATTGATTTCTGAGTTACATGACCCCCCCGGGAATTTCCTGTAATCGGGTCTACATCTAACATAAGTCACGCCTGAGTTACTATGAACTCTGTTATAAATAACTGCAATTACATCGCGTCAACGTAGCAACCTCTCCTACTCCCATTCTATGCCTCTTTAGTAAACTTGTATTGGTTTTTTAAATTACCTCCCTTTTTATTGTGAGTGTCCTCTCTTAATGTGAGAAGAGGTTCGTCCCCCATCTTAAACGGATCTGTGGTTTCAAAATCAAAGTTATTTATTGCTGTTTACAATATCATTGCATAACAACATCATATAGCAACCTAAAACAAATTCATATACGGTTTGATGAAACTAATAACTAATAGACACATGTTAAGTCAAACCGCATAGAACTAAATTTTATCACCAAAATAGTCATCCAAGCTCTAAATATTCTTTGGCGGTAATAAATACCTTAAGTTTTTTTTTTTTTAATTTCGATGGATTAGGTTCTACTTTTTTTACTATTGGCTGGTAAATAATAATGGAAGATTAAGAATTATACTTTTCAAATTATTTGACGAATGTTCTAATTTGGCCAGTGAATGTGATTGTGTGCTTAATTAAGTCGGTCAGGGTAAAAAGGAAAAAGATTTTAAACAAAAGAGAAGTTAAAACTAATACGCAGAACTGAAGTAACTACGATATAGTTCATATTCAGTTAAATTACATAGGAACCGTACAATTTGTCCATTCAGATTTAACATAATGGCGTATAGTTGTTCAACTGATACTGCAGTGTTTTCATTATATATTTCTTGGTACTTTTGTTAAGAAATTCATTCAATATAATTGTATTGCTTCATTTAAAATACAAACTAAAAAATATTTCAGTTATTAAAATGATCATATAGTTGACAATGTTCAGTTAAAAGAAAGAAACCCTCATTTCATCCCTTAAAGTTAAAAAAAAAGTTAAATATAGTCTTATTTTAACAGGTGAAGTAGAGCTAAGAAGCCCTCTCTCACAATTAGCCTGGGGACCAACTGCTTAAGGATGACTTCCGAACCACCACCAGTGACCGGGCAGGTGGGCTGTATGCAAGGACGGAATCGCTCAGATGGTCACCCATCCAAGGGACAACCACGCTCGATACTGCTTGACTCCGTTATCTTGCGATACCATCAGAACCCTCCGGCCAAGACCACTGGCAAAAGGATAATCTACCATAGTAGCAGTATTCATGATGAAACCTCTTTTTTTATTTATGCAATTGAAAACAAGAATGTATACATACTTAAAATCTCATAATATTTCTCCAACAAAGGAGCTTATATGCTGACAAGTTTATTATTTATGTATCCATTCTATATATAAATGGCACATATTTACAAGTACTCACTTGTAAATATAATTGTAGACCTTGAGATACAAAATCATTTTCCAGATTTTGATAGGTATTACAGGAAGGAGGAATTTCCTGTGAAAAGTATTTATGGGTTATCTACCACGTGTAATGGCTAAAACATAAACAATTGATTTTGTTTACAAAATACTGTAGATCTCAGTTGGCAGAGAATAATTTTGTTACACTTATCTCCAATAAATGGTCAGTTAAAAGTTCCCTCAAAGACGATATAAGTGAGGAACGTTATGTCTCTTCCTCTCTGCTACACAGCAAATTACTTAAAAAGTTCAAATGCTATGCGATACCTACACGTGTAATGGAAGGCTGAGTGACAAGCCGTCGTACTACAAGTATAGGGATCTCTGAATTATGTAGGAAAACTGTCAGACAACAAATTAAACTTTCGTGTCGTTGTCAACTTGAAATTATATCATAGTTAAATAAAACTTAGATAGTTAAATTGATGCAATTTATGGGAGTGGTGACATTTAAACTTCTTTAAGATTCCCGTTATTGAAAGACGTATATAATATATAGTTATTAAATATAACCGAGCAAATTTTGACATGTAAGTACTGTCTCACTGTTACAATTAATAGAGTAGATTAGTCTTATTGACAAAGTTTTCAAATAGTATTTATATATTTGCAAAATATACAACTTGTTCATAGTTTGAGTATTCATCTATTCATTCAGGTGGTGGTAGATAAATTGTGCTTTGTAAAGAAAATCCAGCCCCTATGTAAATGAAAAAAAAAAAAAAAAATAGTTCACTGGTATCTTAAAAAACTGACAAAATAGTTCACTGATAACTGATACAAAACAACACTATAACAATAAGAAATGAATAATCGTAATTTATACAACAATAAATGGTCTAAGATTGTTTGCCTTAATGAAGCACAGAGAAGAAAGACACAGAGGTCGCATTCAATAATGCGCTGAATCGTTGTTGGGTTGAGTCGTTATTCCTCCAGTTTACCATGCGAAGAGCAGGGGTATCCTCTTGTCCGTCCCTCCCTTTATTCCTGACAAATCCTCAAGGATAAAATAAGTAATTTATGCTATAGATATATAAATATGTACATTAGTTGTAATATACTCATAACTGCTATTGATGTGTTCGTTGTGGCAATTAGAAAGCTACCTCTGTTTATTTTTTTCTGTAGTGAATCTGTATAGATACTTAATTATTTTAGACTTCATGCAAGGTAAACAGTAAATCAAATTTTGGGACCTTTTCCGTTAGTTCACTACCACTACTTTGTCCGTTACTTCACTAGCACTACTTTTTTTATCACAATTACGGTAGGTTAGGTGGCTACTAAAGTTGATCACAAACTGGTAAATCCAATGATTGACTTACCGCCGAATGCGCTCTCCGTGTGAGTTCTTGGAAATGGATAAGATAAGGCCAGCGATATCGGATAAGGAATACTACAGTAGACGTAAAAGTGATTTGATTGGGGAACAATTTTTAGAGCAATAAATATTTATCAAGCGGTAGCGAATTAACGGGGGGGGGGGGTAGTGGTAGTGAATTAACGGAAAAGATCTACATTTTTTAACTCTTGAAGAGTGAAGGACCTAAAAACTTCTAAAGGTGCCTGTGGGCTTCTCTCGATCTTATTAAACTTGTATACAACCTTTTATTGGAAGGTTGGTGGGTTAATTTAGATAAGCCGGTAATGCGTTTTCTATGTCCATAGGTATCGGGTGTAGCCCAGCGCTATTTACAATGGGGTTACTGGTTTCCGAAGTAAGGATCAAGGCTGTCTGCTGCTGTGGGTGGGTGAAATTTAGGTTTTCTATTGTATTTAACTACTTATATCTTCTAGAATTATTGGAAGAGTGCAGCAAGAGACCAGCTGTGTTAGAGTTTTCGGTGTTCTTAAACTCATTATACTGTATAGATCTAATGATTTTATTAGTTCTTTTGAAAGTGGTTCTTATAAATGGACATGTGCTCCTCTTCCTAGACTCTGAAAGGTTCCCAGCTGAAAAGTTTAGTTGAACCTTTAAGTTTTATATAAATGTATAAAACTGCCTTATTTACAAAACCTACACAACATTTACAAACTGATTTTGTTTAAGGAACTGACACTTACCGTTTAACTTTAACGGTAACTTACATTACCGTTAAAGTTACTATTAAAGTTCATCTACTATTAAAGTGTTGATCTAATTAATATAATTAGATCAACACTTTAATAATAGATGAACCACAACAACTTCTAACTAAAATGATATTATTAATTTATCCATTATATTTTTAAACAATTATCCAGATACAAACACATATTATTATATTTTTAATACGGTACAGTGTTATAATAAGTTCATATGAAATTAAAAACAGTTAGAGTACATTTTTTAATAAAGGCATAATGAGCTTATTTATTGAAAATATAATTACAAATATCACTGTACGTGTATGGGTGGGTGGGTGGGTCAATACCACTGTAAGTGTAAAGGGTGGGTATGTGAGTAAATATTACTGTACGTGTATGGGTGGGTGGGTGGGTCAATACCACTGTACGTGTATAGGTGGGTGGGTGGGTAAATACCACTGTACGTGTACGGTTGAGTGGGTGGGTCAATACCACTGTAATTGTAAGGGTAAGTTCAAAAAGTGTATGTACTGATCAGTTGACGTAATCATAAATTGAAAATCGTGTAAAGTGATCTTTTTGTACACGAATATATTGTGCTATAACAGTGCTAGCAATATAGCGTTTTACATATATTTTCCGTTTCTCTTCGCACTTTTGACTGAAGAGAACTTCATTCAATAGAATCTAAAGGAGCTCTATATAATGGATGAAAACCATAGCTGAGCTGTTTAAAATAATCACAATGCTTCTTCAACCAATAAACGCTAAAGTGAAACGTTTCTAGACTCAAAGGCTTTTTATTCGGGGTGCTCGTTTAACACATCACTGAGAGAGTAACTCAGATTTAATAGGACAAGTAATAATATAGTGTGAGTTTGCATTTAATAATGTGCATCTGGGGGACAACAAATTAATGTAAAAACCAATATAACTTGTTGTAATTTGTAAAACTAGTTTAACACTGTAACACGTTTAATACATTGTACATGAAGTTTTATCATTAAATCTATATATTACAAATTATTTTTCAATAATTCAATGTAATCTTATGCGAACATTTTAGTATTGCTTTATATTTCATTATTTTATTTTTGGTTGTAAATTTTGAGTTTAAATTCTAAGCACCGACACAAAGAGCGCTTGTCTTACCTACTTATACAAATTATCAAATTATGAATATTTAATTTATTTTCTATTTTTAGTATGTAATTATTTTTAGTAATATGTTTGTTGACATGGGCATCCAACGATATTTTTTTTTCAATTTGTTGGGACCCAAGATTGTAATTATTCAAAATAAACTATTCTGATTCTGAATCGTAATTTAAAAAAATCCAGGCAGGATTGAGACACAACATTAATACAGTGGTACAAAAGTACAAATTGTAAAAAAATAAAATATTAAAAAATTTCATTAATTTTTTATTTCTTCCAACTAGGAACAAATTGTTGACCAACAATTTTTAACACCTAAAATCAAATTCTAAAATGCATGTACATTAAAGTAAATTAAACGGAGAAAACAATGCATTTTGATTTATTCGTTTCCTAGTATATAACCTTCAGGTAAACTTAATTTGTGCACCGACAGTAACTTTTTAAAGTTATTTTTAACTTCTCTTGACAGTAAGAAGTGTGTAGACTACCAAAAACTCTATATTTTTTTAAAATAGTTTTCAGATTTGTATTTAATTTATAAGAATACACAAATAATTTTTATAATGTTGAACAGACCACCCCGTTTGACGATAAAAATATGAAAATAGGATCTTCATGAAAGTTAATGTAAATAATCTAGTGGTTTTCACATAGCATACACTAGGGCGATACCAAGTGACAAGTGAGTAAAACAGATGAAACATAAGTGATACGAATGAATATAACAGATAATTCCGAAGAGATGGTGTTTGTCCTTCTGTCTAAAGAGGTATGTTAAGATCGTAACACCTTCACTTTCTTTTGTATATTAAAATTTCATGGGTTCAGACATGATATGAATTTCATTGGCAAATTAGTTAGTGATATGAGTATAAAAAATTAAAGGATGTCTTAGTTTACCAGTCGAAGTTAGGGTTAGTTAAGACGAAGTTTAGTTCTCTAACACAACCTGGGGACCAACGAGTTAAGGGTGACTACCGAACCACCACCAGTGGCCGGGCGGCGGGCTGCGTGCAAGGACGGGATCGCTCAGACGGTCACCCTTGCAAGGGACAGCCACGCTCGATGTTGCTTGACTCCGTTATCTTGCGATAACGTCGGAACTGTCCAGTCAAGGCCACTGGGTTTTATATGATTCAATTTATAAGATTTATATGATTTAAATGAGTATGAGTTTTATATGATTTTCCGTAATAAAGATTTACACGTAACAGATAAGAATTGAATCCTCTATTACTTGTTTTAGCTATCAATGGTTTATAACATTTACGCCATTGTAAAAATTGCGAGAGGCTCTCCATCGTAAATCGGCTTAAAAACCCGTTTGGTTCTGTCTTTACGATTCACTCACCTAGAAAACAGCTCTACATGCATGATGACTCTGGGTTTAATAGTTCCCAAACCACTCAACCGTATATATGGGGTCATTGTTGCTCCATTTTGAGTGTATAATTGAACCCACCACTTAGTAAAATAGTTGGTTCCTCATTAAATACAATTTTATGATTCTTAATAATAAACAGCTTACAGGTTTTATTTCATACAATTAGAATTTTCACAAAAACCAACAATAATTTAATCTAATAAAAAGTGTGTATATTAATTCAATAGCAAACTTTTTAATTTATTTAACATCCTATTTAAAATATTCTCTACAGGTTATAGGAAACACATAAATCAGTAATGTTAGATTCAAATACTGTGATACTGACACTCTCACCCATATTCTTACCCACTCATACGCGTGGGTGTGTAACAAATCCAACTCCTTGCTAAGATTCATATTAAGAACATCTACAGATTTTCAGTTCCTTTTTCCTATCCTGACGCTATAAAAGACACTTATAAGACCCGTCCTGGAATATGCGTCTATGGTCTGGCCTCTAATTACTCACGCTATATTGACTCCATTACCAAAATACAAACCGTTGATTGACATACGCTTTGGCTACTGAAATGTTTAAGTCCGCTATGGCTAGTCAATGAACTGGCGCAATGTTTCGAACTACTTCATTGGAATCAAGGAGAAGGTCAGATATAATTGCCTTGTGCAAGCTGATCAACGGACAACTCGATTGCTCAGGACTTTTGTCGTTGAACTCTGTGCCAAGAGGAACGAGACTGACCGAAACTTTGGCAAAAAGAAGACAAACTACCGCATACGCTTCTCACAGCTGCATCCCGCGACTCTTGAGGGAAGGCAACCTTGACCCGGAGATCCGCATGTTTAATACATCAGTAGAAATATTCAAAAGGGAAGTTTTCCAATTCAAGCAAAGCCCGACAGGATTTTTCTGTAGGTGATAATGTTGGCATGTTTTCTTTACTGCACTTTAATGTATGGTATGTATTTTTACATATTATTCATATATAATTACCCATTTATTTATAATATTGTTAACAGTTTCTTTGTACGTTTTTATTTATTAAAATTGTTATATGATTAGATACTTTAAAATGCTCTTGTGATGTTATTTGAATTATTGTTATATATGGGCTTAGTTTGTACAGTATTGTTATGATAAGTTGTTAAGATTGTTTGTCTTGTTATATACATTAAAAGGAATTACGATCTGTAATTAGTTCTTAGATGCTGTTGTAACTGTTATGTTAAATTTTTTGTAAAAAATGAGAAATGGTTTTTTTGTGAATAAATGATCTACTGTTTAGATAGTCTCCCCACAATCACATAACTCATCTGGAGTGGAGAAGTGGAGTTTTCATGAAAGTGCCACTTACACCTATTTTAAGTTGGACATCGATCAACTTTAGCCATCGAAGTGTTTAGGGCCTAATATTTAGCCACACGGAATCGTTGTATTTAGCAGCTGAATAGACCAGTGACAACGCAGTTTCTCCCCAATATGATTTTTGGGGAGTTGTTCCAATATTGTTCCAATATGATGTAATACATTTTCCTTGGTTTTGATTTTAGTTGCTGTTTTTGGGAATGGCTTTTAAACGTCAGGATCGATATAACGTTACTCTCGGGTACTGTGGATAATCATTAAGATGGAGTTTTACACCATTTAGAAAGATGTTCAATTTTCAATCAGCCAGTATATTACGTTGCTAGAAGCAGGCTACTTCAGCTTCCATATTCTCGAGGGCTGCAAGGTCACCTGTGAGTGTTCCATAACTAATATATCAAGAGTAAATAACCGCTAGTAACGGCAACATGTTAGTATCTCCCTGAAGATGTCATATTAATAACATACTTAGGAAAAACCCCTTTTTTAATTAAATAATTTACGATTAGTTAAAATAAGTTAAATTATAATTCAATAAAATAAACTAAACTCTTTTCATATGATATTCGTTGTAATTAAATTTCAATCTTTGAAGAATCTTACATTTGTCAAAAAACATTAAAAATATAAATTTATATTTCTAAATCGATCAATATTTACAGTAATGCATGTTTTTTTACATACTATATTTTATATTCGTTGCGTTATAAGCATTAATGGACCTTGCATACTCCTTTCCTTTCTGTACTGAGTGAATTGAATGAAACAATAAAATGACTAATGGTAAATACAATAAGTGTGTTGAATATGTGGTTTTAATTTGATTTCACTCTTTCCCTCACAAGAGTACATATAATACAGTAGGTTCAGTTTCCCGGCATCATTTAGTATTAGCATATGGACTAATTTGGTGGAGGAACTTCCTTGTGATGGAAATGTATGGCTGGTAAGTTATCAAAGGAGAAGTTATGTAGCTTGCAACTCTATAGACCTCCAGGTCTACATTAATTCCTATGGGATATATCAATGGACATAATTATTGCCCCCGTGCTTGCTTCATTGTTTAACTGGAGAGTTTCCTTCGGCTTGTAAGCACTATTAACATTGATTAAAAGAAAGGACCAAGGAATCTGACTAATTTTAGATTTATATCTGTTCTGTGTGTAGTAACTTAGATACTTAAAAAGGGTTTACTTAGTTTCTTTTGTATGAGAGAGTCTGCCATCTTATTTATCTCTCCTCGTCAGCATGACCTCATGTAAGATGGTTTGACTGTTATGAATTCGTCCTCGTTATTAGAAGTTATTGGTCATACGGCAAGTTGATTTTCAGAAGGTGGTCAACACGCTTACTCACCAGTATTTTTAATGAAGTTGCCTTCTTTTGGATTCTCCTCGAACCTCATTCAGCGGATAAAATCTTAGCTCTTGGACAGGACAGAAGATAATACAGAGGTGTTTAACTTCTGATTTTGTTACCAAAATATATTTCTAATTTTTTTAACCAGCGTGTACTTGGTTATGATTTATCAAGTACAGTACCTAGATATATTGTGAAGAAGAAATTCGACTGATTTTTCAGAATATGTTTAGGAGTGATTAATGAGGTAATATTGACTTTAAAATATTTCTTTAATTAATTAAATAATATCAATTACTTCTCTGTTTTTGTTCATTTTTCTATACGATTTGGTGGTAAATATGAAAACAGATCATAAATAAGGAAGAGGAAGCTGGAAAGTAATCATTGGCAAGAATACTCTATATATACTTCTCAAGGTAAGGAAGGATCCATTTGGACAATAGTTGCAATTACCAATTAAGGATGTCATACTTCACTTAATATGGACTGAACATTAAGAGGCTCCAAAATAAATTAAATGAAATTAAAAATGTCTTTATTAAGGAGCGAACGTAATTTCCCCGTACCTCATTCAGCGGATACAATTTTACGTCTCGGATAGGACATAGAAAGTGCTATTTGGTGGTAGGTATTCAGAAAAATTTTTGCCAGTTCAGGAGTACCACAAGGATCTAACTTGGGACCTTTGCTTTTCGTGTTATTTATTAACGACATTACATCTTTTCTTAACTGTGGAGTTCAGATCTATGTCGATGTAAATGCCTGTCTAACACTTAACCCAAAAATATTTAAAATTGAAATAGTTAAACTCTTAAACCCATAAATAATCGTATCAAAACTACTGTACTTGTGTAGGTGGGTTAGAAGGTCAATACGACTATGACAGTCTATCACCTAGATCTTGGGTGTCAATGTTTACAGTTTGCCAATTAAATTAAAGCACTTGATTAGCCATTATTAAGTGCCATTTAAACAAACAACAAAGCTTTTATGTTTCCTGGCATAGGACAGTGAGTCAAATTTAATAATTATGTTTTATTTTAGTTCCAAGGTTAAACTACACAGTATACATATATTTTTATGATCTATTATCTTATAAAGCTTAACAGTTTATAAAGATTAACTAAAAAGTGGATGATTTGCACAAATAACAAAACTCATTAAAATATATTGCATTACACAAAAACAACTAATAATAAGACAGGTCAAGTAAAAAGAGTTTAATATGTCTCATTTCCGTTTTTAAACGGTTTTGTTCAAATGTCTTTGGAATTAAAAGGCAATTAATTACTAAATGGTCAATATCTTCATGTTCCTTATTATAAAACCTTGTAAGGGGCGACCTGCTTGTAAAACTGTTGTTATCAATTAATGATCGTAACCTGTCTGGTTTGGTAATATTAATTATCACATTTATTACGTATTTAAGTCATACATTTTAAATATTATTGTTTACTTACATCGCAAAATCTTCGTTATACTGTCACGATATCTATCCTTCTCTAGAATTTAGAAACTTTGGGTAGAAATCACGAACAAACGGGATCGGTAACTGGGCTTAAAATAAAGTACTCGCTTGGCTGTGAAATACTAATCAATGTATTTATCAATAAGACAGACTTAATAAATAACAGAACAATAAAATATCAAAATAATTCATCAAATAACTAACAATAGAAAATAACCAAGTGCTCTAAAAGATATAAACACAAAATAGTACACAAATCCTATACAACTCAAAGTTCTCAAATCAATATGACGTAAAAATAATAATAATAAAAAACATAAATCAGTAAAATTATCAGGCGATGATGCTGACGGTACTGAACTTGTGAAAAACGAAATGTAAGTTAATAGTTTGAATTACTTACTTGTAGTTGTGATCTTGAACTGGCCTACGATAATTAGCCTCAAACTAACGACTAAAACTTGAGTCTCAAAGGAAACTCCCTAATTCCCTATCTAAAACCAGGGCCTCCGCCAAATACACCAGACACCAACGTCTCCTCAACTTCTCCAGTGTCTCGAGTCCCTCGTATATATCTTAAACAGTCAATTTCACCAGCACCATGACCCGAGTTCTGACAAGCTCGACACATCTCCGTTGCCAATGTTCTATACTATTCGCTGTAAAGTATATTAATAAATTTATGTTAATAATCGAAATGTAACATAATAACACTAATATAATAAACAAAATCCCTATTTATTTATATAACATTTTATCAATCCTACATCTCGAGATAGATTTTATCTATTTACAACGAGATAACGAAAACATACCCGGCTATGCAACCAATGTGTATCGTCAAGAACAATATAAACACAATGAATGGCCCTTTTCGTGCGACCAGAGATGTAGAATTTTTAAAACGCCACTCAAGAGACTCATCGATGTCCAATATGTGTCCGTTCTTTGTTCAGATCCAATTCAACATATAAATTATACATTTGACAACCATTCTGGATAGTTGACTGAATATGAATGACAATCTGACATAAACTATTTGGCATATCCAAATTGTTTTAATAGTAATTATGTAATACTTTGATTGAACATAAATGATTTGTTTTGATCATTAAAGAGCAACATGCGTTTTACCTCCTTACATTTAACAACTTTCCTACATAGTTGACTGAATATGAATGACAATCTGACATAAACTATTTGGCATATCCAAATTGTTTTAATAGTAATTATGTAATACTTTGATTGAACATAAATGATTTGTTTTGATCATTAAAGAGCAACATGCCTTTTACCTCCTTACATTTAACAACTTTCCTACATAGTTGACTGAATATGTTTGAGTATCTGACATTAACTATTTGGCATAACGATTATTAATTTATATCGTTAACCTATAACATTTACAATACATTGTTGTTAATTAATTTATTGATGATGGATTGCTATTGGCTAAAGTGTTGTTTGTTATTTTTGCATTTGAAATCAAGCTTGTTGATAAATCATTATAAGTAGTTTGTTGATATATTGGTCTGTTAATTGCTGCCACAGGTCAATGTATATGTCGACTATTAAATCTGTTTGCGCTTACAATATCATGCTCTGACCTTGATTATCCATGTTTCTTAGTTTTGTACCATTGATACCGATTCTGGCAGTTGGAGGGATGTTATAAATAGCCATCTAAGATAATATTGTAAAATTGGATTTACCGTTAGAATCATAACTAACTAAATGTACGCGTTAATTGGCTATACGGGGTGGAAAAAATATGGAAACATTTCATAACAACGTTATATTTTCCATAGATAATTTAATAAGTTAATTTTTTTAAGTAATTGTGTTCCATAAAGTATAATTTTTGATCAGAATAATTTACTTAAAACCGTTAAATAGAGGAGAAATTATATTGTTCAAATTAGATATTTTGAGATTCAAATTACCACTACTCTGGAAAGGACAAACCTTTCGAAGTCCGGTTTGCGGCAATTAATTTATCTTGAATAGACATTTCGTTTAATACCAAACTCGCCCTAGGCTTACGTTGAAGATTTTTGTTCAACTCCTCGTGAGCCGTCCCACCTGAAAAGATGAAATGTTGCTAATGGTGTCAAAAAGTGCGTTATTTGCAACCATTATCATGTACAGGATTTCACTTTTACAAGTGAAGCTATACAAACGTTATGGAAGCGTTTCCATTTTTTCCACCCTTTATAATATGTAATAATCAGTAACTCTGCGTATTTGAATCAGCCTCGAGAGTCCTTTACATTTGTCAGAGTGCAGCTAGCAGTGTTGGCTGTGCCTCGAGAAATGAAATGAAATGGTTTATTGTCACAGAAAATTACATTAGTGTTAAACAGATAATCTGCTACTAACTGGTGACTCGTCAATTGTTCCAAACTACTAACCTAAAGAATTAAAAAAGAAGAAATAACAAAATAAAGAGGTTAAATCACCAACTAATCAATAATTTATACACAATAACATACTTAATAATTATTTTTCAGTGTATCTAAAATATAACGACCTCGTCCTGCAGAAATTCGGAGACGGAGTAATAGCTTCGGTCAACTAGAAACTGCCTGAACTTTCTATAGAGCTGATTGGCATTCCCCAAGCTTTTGTATTTCTGTGGTATTTTATTATAAATTTGTATTCCGCTACATAATGGACTATTTTCATATTTTCTTAATCTATGTTTGGGGGCACGTAGTTTATTTTTACTTCTTGTATTATGGTCGTGGTTCACATTATTTTGTTGGTAAGAATATATATTTTCGTGTACATTTTTTACTACTTCCAACAAATACAATCCTGGGAATGTAAGAATACCAAGTTCTTTAAATATTCTTCTGCAAGATTCTCTTGGGTTCATACCCATCATGACTCTTATCATTTTCTTTTGGGCTCTAAATATTTTTTCCCAGTGATTTGAACGTCCCCACATAATTATTCCATAGCGTAATATGGATTCAAAGTACGCAAAATACAGCACTAACTTGATTCTCCTGCTCGCTATATGAGTCAGACATGACATGTTAAATATTGCCTTGTTCAGCCTCG
Organism: Stictocephala bisonia; assembly: GCA_035578905.1. NCBI lineage: Eukaryota > Metazoa > Arthropoda > Insecta > Hemiptera > Membracidae > Stictocephala > Stictocephala bisonia. The sequence goes on along the minus strand of JAQJVL010000333.1, from coordinate 997,970 downwards.
AAGTAATATATTCTATGTACGCTTTCCATTTGAGTGTTGAGTCAAAAACTAGAACAAGCAATTTCACTGTCTCTGCTATCGCCCCATCGTACTTGTTTGCATCATTTACTACTGTTTGAGTTTTAAACTGTATTATGCTTGTTTTTTCCTTATTTAAATTTAGACCATTAGCTGCAAACCACTCATCTAACATCGAGAGTCCTTTACATTTGTCAGAGTGCAGCTAGCAGTGTTGGCTGTGCCTCGAGAGTCCTTTACATTTGTCAGAGTGCAGCTAGCAGTGTTGGCTGTGCCTCGAGAGTCCTTTACATTTGTCAGAGTGCAGCTAGCAGTGTTGGCTGTGCCTCGAGAGTCCTTTACATTTGTCAGAGTGCAGCTAGCAGTGTTGGCTGTGCCTCGAGGGTCCTTTACATTTGTCAGAGTGCAGCTAGCAGTGTTGGCTGTGCCTCGAGAGTCCTTTACATTTGTCAGATTGCAGCTAGCAGTGTTGGCTGTGCCTCGAGAGGCCTTTACATTTGTCAGAGTGCAGCTAGCAGTGTTGGCTGTGCCTCGAGAGTCCTTTACATTTGTCAGAGTGCAGCTAGCAGTGTTGGCTGTGCCTCGAGAGACCTTTACATTTGTCAGAGTGCAGCTAGCAGTGTTGGCTGTGCATCGAGAGTCCTTTACATTTGTCAGAGTGCAGCTAGCAGTGTTGGCTGTGCCTCGAGAGTTCTTTACATTTGTCAGAGTGCAGCTAGCAGTGTTGGCTGTGCCTCGAGAGTCCTTTACATTTGTCAGAGTGCAGCTAGCAGTGTTGGCTGTGCCTCGAGAGTCTTTACATTTGTCAGAGTGCAGCTAGCAGTGTTGGCTGTGCCTCGAGGGTCCTTTACATTTGTCAGAGTGCAGCTAGCAGTGTTGGCTGTGCCTCGAGAGTCCTTTACATTTGTCAGAGTGCAGCTAGCAGTGTTGGCTGTGCCTCGAGAGTCCTTTACATTTGTCAGAGTGCAGCTATCAGTGTTGGCTGTGCCTCGAGAGTCCTTTAAATTTGTCAGAGTGCAGCTAGCAGTGTTGGCTGTGCCTCGAGGGTCCTTTACATTTGTCAGAGTGCAGCTAGCAGTGTTGGCTGTGCCTCGAGGGTCCTTTACATTTGTCAGAGTGCAGCTAGCAGTGTTGGCTGTGCAGCGAGAGTCCTTTACATTTGTCAGAGTGCAGCTAGCAGTGTTGGCTGTGCCTCGAGGGTCCTTTACATGTGTCAGAGTGCAGCTAGCAGTGTTGGCTGTGCCTCGAGGGTCCTTTACATGTGTCAGAGTGCAGCTAGCAGCGTTGGCTGTGCCTCGAGAGGCCTTTACTATTGTCAGAGTGCAGCTAGCAGTGTTGGCTGTGCCTCGAGAGACCTTTACAATTGTCAGAGTGCTGCTAGCAGTGTTGGCTGTGCCTCTAGATTCCTTTACATTCCACCGCATTGCTGTACTTGGTTGGAAGTAGCAATTACATCTTAAAACAAAGCATTTTGACACCACTGTCATACTCTTATATAGGTTGCCTTTTAGTGAGGCTGCTTTTAATTATACACAAATAATCGTAGTCATCTAATATTGATGGATAACATGATAAAAAGTTAAAATTTAATCGTTTGTCACTCGACCAAAGTAATATTTACATATTCAGCCACTTTATAACTTACAAAGTGTTAAACAACATTAATTTGGGTAGTATCTATTGTTTTTAAGTTTTATTGTTCTATCATATAACTTAACATGTACGTCTCACAACACTATAATGACTAGATGTTGAGTCAAATATTTATATGGTGATCGATTTCGTCCATCTATGTGGACATCTTCGGACCGACAGTCGGTCCGAAGATGTCCACATAGATGGACGAAATCGATCACCATATAAATATTTGACTCATTATCTAGTCATTATAGTGTTGTGAGACGTACATGTTAAGTTATATGATATATACCAACACGTAACATGCTAATCAAGAAACTTATTATTGTTCTATGTAAATACGATTTCTTAAAAACTTATCTAGATTTGTGATAGTATTAAAAGAAATAATTACATAGCTTAGTGAAACATAACATTTCATTTACTATTCATTCTAAGAAATAATTATGGTACATTCCTTATTTCCTACATTAAATTAGGAAGTATGTCGTACTCCATGTATTTCATTGGTAAGGGAAGTGTTATCCACTCTGTAAGGGCCACAGTTTGTACATCAAGGAAGTTCCTTGAGATGCCTATTAAGACACGTAATAAATATGAAAGTTGAAGGGAAAATTTCCTTGCTTGGCTGCAATATGTTGCATCGGGGCTTATATTTGGTATCGTACTTCATGTACTTCATATTTAACGACAGTTTTATCTTTTCTGTTAGGGCCAAAGTTTGTACTTCAAGTAAGTCCCTTGAGATACCTATTAGGACTTGTCAGAAATATGGATGTTGAATGGAGAAACTTCCTTACATAGTAACGGTATGTTACATAGAGGTGACATTTGTTTAAAGATTGTCGTGCTCAATACATTTCATTGCTAACGACAGTTTCGTGCTTTTTGTAATGGCCAAAGTCTGTACTTCAAGTAAGTCCCTTGAGATGCCTATTGGGACACGTCAGACATTTGGAAGTTCAAACAGTCAAACCTTGCACAGTTCAAACACCGAAAAACTTTGAATCTGTTCACGCAAGTGTATTCAAAGCTCAAGTCCTAAACTTAAGGAAGCTCTAAACTCAAGCCTGTAAACTATATTTTTAATTGGCAATATCCAAAACCTGTCTGCGTATAATTTGCTATCGTGAATTGAATTTCCACTCCTATATACGAGCACTCGTAATAGCACTGACACAGATTCTGCCTCGGAAAGATATTTTGTACCACGCATTAAAAAAATAATAAAAAATACACGTTACTGTTCAACCGAAAATCCATGAATGACGACATAATGTAGGAAAATTAAGGTTTGGTACGGATAGGCGTGGTTTATTATCATCGGGTGGTTTTTTATGATAATAAAGTAAAATATTAAAGTTAAAAGATTTCTAATTTTACCAGGTGAAGTTAGGGCCCTCTCTAACACTTTACATAGGGACCAACGGCTTAAGGGTGACTTCCAAAGCACCACCAGTGACCGGGTAGGCGGGCTGCGTGCAAAGACGGGATCGCTCAGACGGTCACGCTCGATGTTGCTTTACTCCGTTATCGGAACCCTCAGGTCAAGATCACTGGCAAATAAGAGAGGAACGAACTGCCTCCTATATGGCAATGATTAGGGCTTTCGTCCTGCAGTTACGTCTTTTAATAATAATCCCAAGCTATCTGCTTTAATCAGGAATTGCTACTTAACACCCATCAGGCAATTCAATGACTTTTTTACTTTGTTTCCTGGACACGGTGATTTTCTGTAGTCTTCTTGCTTCCAAGACTTTACGTCACGTGCCTTTTTCTAATGGAGCTATCTGAAAAGTAAAGTTCTTGTTACGACGTAAGCAGTGCAAAGAAACAGAGTTGCTGATGTTCGTCTAACAATGTTAAGAAATGTAATTGCAAGTTTGCAGAAAAGACAGCAAGCTTGTGTAAACGTGAATGAACGTCACTTGAGAGTCAATATTTATCACAAGTATAATGGCAAAATCGTGTAAATATTATATTGTATTTGCAATACTAAAGTCATATTAAAACATCATACTATTATTTTTTAACATGCTCGCCCATGTATCATTTTTTATTATTCAGATATTTATTTTTTATTCATTGTTTATAAGAGTGCAATCATGTACAAAACATCTTTAACCAATAATTCTCTGTATTTTATTCAAATATAAGAATATTTAGAAGACTTATCAACAACACAAAAACATTTAATTAACATGTCTAGAAATAGGAGCCCATGTCATTGTACTAGTATTATTAGTTTTATTTTACTTAAACGAAAAAATATTTAACAAAAAATGATTTAAAAGCTAAACTAAATTCATTATTTTACTGCAAACTGTGCTGGTGGGAATAGCAAACATTCTTTTTTCATTATTCAAATCTGTTAAGTTGAAATACGCTACTAACTAACATGTAGATAAGGCTTCGGACTGCGGAGGGCAAGATCCAAGGTTCGAATCCCGACTGAGGCAACGGTCGGTACTTCACTCGTTGAATAAAGTTCATGCACCTGCAGGTCCATCTGAACTGGCGAGTGAAGTAAAAAAAACCTAATAAAACCAATTCAAATTATGTTTACAAATATATAAGACTCTGTTTTTTAGATTTTCCTGGAAAACTGGACTGGCAAAAGCTGCAAAGAGTAGCCAACTGGATAAACACAACGGCTTTTGGCCCATCTCATTACATATAATTATATGAAATATTATATTTTAAACATACAACGTAAATATTAATGTACATCATTATTGATTATTATTACAATAATCTTAATGTAAATTATTATTGATTAATATGAACACTAATATGTAATATTGCATATTATTCATGTAACCCCATGCACTCGTAAGTGTAGAACTTTCCCTAATGTTTTACCATGTACTGTATTATCATATTTAACGGCAGGTTAATATTAATTCACTGGATAGATCTATTATCTTATTTGGCACAACGATCTATATAAGAGAAGTCGTATTATTTAAATCGATGGTTTGGCATTGCAGCTAATACATATATGCTTGGCTCATCCTAATATTGATTGTTGCTTTGAACCCAACCCCCACCCAATACGAAAACACATTTAACTTTTGAAATATTTATCGCATTTTTTTTAAATGGCGAGAAAATTTTATGAAACTATTTCTACGCTCTTTGACAACCTTTTTAGTTTATTTTAGAACAGTGTATGAATTATGTTATCATCGACTATAGATACAAGAAAACTGCCCACTCTTATGTATCCAATGAAGGCGTCCGAGCACTTAGTTGAACGAATAACTGTTAGATAGCAGCACTTGTGCGCGTTTACAGCAAATAAATTGGCTTGTTCAAACTGTTTGTCTATAGTCAATGTTGTTACGACTGGTTTTGTAGTAGATGACAGAAGCTTTAACTTAACAAAGGATTAAACGCGTCCATTGATGCTTGGTCTTGCCACCTGTGTTATTATTATTATAGCTATTAATTATAGCCCACTCACTCATACATGTACGGTGGTATTGGTCCGAACAGTTTTTTTAAAACTGAAAAAAAAAAACACATACAAACATACAATCTCCGTAACCGACTGAACCTAGTAATCCCAAAACATAGAACCTCCTTCTCCGAAAGGCACCTTTTACACAACGGCAATCTCCAGAGTGTATAGAGTTAATATGTTGAGGTTGATGTTGGTATGATGAGTCTTGTCTGTGTACAGCCGAGATGTTGTATTGCCACTTCAGTCTCAGAGATACCACTGAGGATGCGACATCACAACACGGCGAAACCGTGATGTAAATAACACTTTGACGCGGTCGTTACCGAAGGCTTTTAGATATTATTAATAATACCAGCCATTTAAGCCTATGAAATGATATTAAATAAAATGTGTCTATTTATTTAAATTAGAAGAACAATTAAAAAAAAGCAACTGCAACAAAAAAGTAACTGCATAATCGAATTACAAAACGTGAAGGCCTATAAAATAATAGTGATACAAAAATTCAACTTACGTTGTGTTTTCTTGTGACTTTTATAAATTGTTATTAATATGTATAAAAATACAATGGGCATAATACAAATAACGTAATAGAGCTCTGAATACTGTATATTTTGTTTAATCCTTTTCTTACATTTATATGGGTTTATTGATAAAAAAAATTATACATATATATATTTTTTTATACGTAGTCTAAGATAGTAGTCAACACCTGAAGATGACAAGAGTTTTATACCTGGCGAAACTTTGTTATTTGTTTCTTAAAACACTTGAAGCTTGGAAATCTCCTACAAGTTTATTAAACAGGCACAATCCAATGTCAACAGATAATTTGCAAAACACTTTGAATGACTTTAATATACTTTACAGTTATATTATTTTAAACTATCTGTTTACCCCTGCCCTGTAATTAACATATAAACAGTAATGTTTTAGTTTAATTAAAATTTTAAATCTCAAAGTGTTAATTTTATTTGTTTTTAACTAACAGATGATGGTGCCAAATAAATAAAGTAACTCCATTACATAATCATTAAAAACTTTATAGGCCATTGGAGTGAAGCCCTTTACTTGGAAGGGAATGAAACTATGCCAGAAACTTTCCCGGAAGTGAACTCTACAACTTCCAAAAGTTTCATGGTGGTTTAGTAATGCATAAAGGTCAAACTTACATACATTCGTTTTTATATACAGAGTGGAAACAAACATGTAAACGCTTTCACAACAATTTTATTTTTCCATAGATAATTTGATAATTTAATATTTTTAATAATTGTGTTCTATAAAGTATAATTTTTGATTAGAATTATTTACTTAAAGTCGTTAAATAGCGGAGAAATTATAGTGTTCAAATTAGTTACTTTGAAATTCAAATTACCGCTACTCTGGAAAGGATCAACCTTTCAAAATCCGGTGAGCGGCAATTAATTTATCTTGAAAACACCTGTCATTTGATACCAAACTCGACCTAGGATTATATTGAAGATTTTCGTCCAACTCCATGTGGGATGTCCCCCTAAAAATATGAAAAGTCACTAATGGCGTCAAAAAGTATATTCTTTGTAACCATGCTCATGTACAATATTTTACTTTTATAAGTAAAAACATACAAAAGTTGTGAAAGTGTTTCCACATTTTTTCCCACCCTGTATATAGAAATGAGCCTGAGTTTACTTTATTCAACAAGTGAAGTACCGACCGTTGGCTCAGTGGGGATTCGAACCTTGGACCTTGCCCTCCGCAGTCCGAAGGCTTATCCACTGAACCACCACGCCGGCAAACTAGCTCCTAAGTAACGTTTCACTGAAACCTCAGATAGGAATTGTTTTCTTTTAAGCCTTCCACATGACTTAATCTTACATTAATTCTTGATTATGGATGGATAATGATCCTTGCTATTTACATTGTTTGTGTTTTGTTGTAGATTGTTAATGATAAAATTTAGTGACTAATGACCGAAATTTGGCTCTACACTTTAATACATAATGACAGTACGTGTTAAAGTGTAATGTAGCGTGTAAATAAAGATGTAAGTTACGGAGGGTGGTGTAACGAAACGTCACAAGGCCTATGACAGTTTGACGGATTACCGTCATAATGACACTCGGTACAAAACAGTTGCTTGATAATAGTTTTAGCGATAAATAACCTTCTGCACTTTGACTTAGCATTTTATATTTGATTTGAACGCTAATTTTATATTGTCTTTCTAAACACAAGAACTTAAAATCAACAGATAAACCAATTAAAAAGAAGTTATAAAATTCACTTAAATAACACCTTCTTAATGTTTTTTAAATTTTTAAAAAATTTGGAGTCAAACATTTATTGCGTGTAAATGTTTCTTAACTATACATATCGTACCTCAATAAACTATAAAACATATTTTGATTGGATCCACTTTTATATTACACTTTTCGCTACTTAAAAGTTATATATTTTTGCTATTCAGACTGCTGATATTTGTATTTAACCGTAATGAAAGTAAACAAAAATCCTCAAATGCGTTATAAGAAAGATTAATGAGCATAATTATTCTAACTAATATTATTGATTTTATACAAAAATAGATTTACCATCCAATGTTCAACATTGAGTATCAAAATATCAGCTGTTCTTATGGTCCATTGTGGAGTGCTAGTGTAGTCCCGTGTTAGTGTAATGCAGTTTAAACCAGCTGTGGTTGCGGGCCTCACTAACTAACAAAATTACAAGCACAAATATTCCTATTAGATGGAATATATATTGTAGGTGTATATAATCATGGTGTGTAATAATAGATAAAACCACAACCATTTAACTTTGGTAAAATATAATCAGTTATAACTTCGGACTGCGGAGGGCAATTTCCAAGATTCAAATCCCCACTGAGACAACGGTCGGTACTTCAGTTGTTGAATAAAGTTCACACACAGGCTTGCAAGCCCATATGAACTGGTGAGTGATGTAAAAAAAAGAAAGAAATAAGTTATTAATTTAAATAAGCTGGTAAGACAATTTAAAATATCTAATTTTATTTACGAAAACAGGAAATTACATTAAATATACAGGGCTATTTAACGTGACTTCAATAACTTCTCACTTAGTAATTATGTTAGACGATAATACATTCCAATTAGGGTACGTAACGTTTCATGTCTAGAATATAGTAAATATTGTAATTTATTGAATTTGATTAAATATCAATTTCACTTAGGAGTAAACAATTGAGAATTCAGGAACCACATCGATAATGTCAATAGCGTTGTTTTACCAATGGCTAAGGGCACAAAGTGGTTTCTGCTTATCTGTGTCGCTGTGAACCACGAGCAAGCTATGGCAGCACAGCCATTCATACTGAGTGTTTATAAAGTCCTGCACAGACTTCATATTTTCTGAACGATTACTGGTAAAACAATAGCAATTTCTACATACTATACCTAAAAATATACATTTTTGTAGTAACTAAGTTCCTTCAATATAAGGGGGGGGGGGGCAGCCGGCAAGGAGCCAGAAGAAAATCTTAAATTATAGTGAAGGTTGAACAGTACATCAAATTAAAGGTGTATATTAGTAGAACACAGTGTCGGAAATCTGACCTCCTGAAGAAAAACAATGTCCGACGATGTCCCTGAATGATCTGCACCTGCAGTACGACTGGCTACAGGCACAGGCATGTACAAGAAGGATGTGGGACCGTTCTTCGGATTAGGTAAGGTGGAAGGCGGCAAAGCTGGTTGAACGACAATTGTATCTCCTGTTGGTTGTGGGACCTCTAAGTCGTTGAACGACAATTGTATCTCCTGTTGGTTGTGGGACCTCTAAGTCGTTGCAGAATTTCAATAACCAAGAGCTCAGCTTCTTCCGTAGAACGACAGGGAATTAAATCGTGCACAAGTACTTTCTGTGTTGTTCGTACTTGATTAAATCCTGCAAAGAGGAAATCCCAGATTCTCTGTTGGGATACAACTGACCCCAAAGTAATGGTATTTTGAATATTACCAGTTTGAAGTCCCGTTGCATGACTTTCAATTCTTCTTTGATCAAGTTTTAGGCTTCTGGTTACATCTTCAGAGGTATGCAGTCTATCATGATTATAAGTAGCATTGCTGATCAAGTTTTGATCCTTTTAGGCTCCAACAATGATTCAGTACTATCTTCGCATTCCGTCTCTAGGTTAGTCTCGTCTGCCTTTATAAGTTATTCGTCACTGTTCACCTCCTCCTCTTTGGACATGTTCACCTCGTCGTCAGACAGTTCTTTTTGCTGTGCATGTTGATTGAATTCGGTATCCTCCTGAACGGGGTTGAGTGGTTCTATTCGGGTGAATTTTGAAGGTGAAGCTCTATCCTCCTGGTTATTGTCTCCTCAGGCTTCCCAAAATGTTTAATTTTCTTTGTTATTAGACTGCTTACCGAAATGTTCCTAGAACCACAGAAACTTGGTAGTTTTTCCAGAAAGCAGTGGATGTTTATTGAGACAGTTATACCTATTGCCTATTAAATAAAATTCAAAAAATCAGCCTGATTGATTGATAGAGGTCACATTTTGTAATTACGTCTTTATCATATGTAACAAAGAAATGATTTTAAAATACTACCCGAGTCTATAAATTGGTTTAGAATCACTAAAACGTAATTTTCTTATGAAATGCTGATGGTTACCGATACAAAAAATGCAGCTACTCAGTCCTAATCTATCTGTAGAGGTTTGCCATTGAATACTTTTTGAAAAAAATGTTCGTTAAACACTTGACTAGAAAATCACAAAAATGCAAAATGGTGAAATTTGTTTCTGTCAACTAAATTTTTTTTATATGATCTAAATCGAAATTGGTACAAACCTCAAATAATGAAACAAAATTCCAAATACTGATATAAAAATTAATGAATTATAAAAAATTTAAATTGTTTTAGATTGAACTGTGTAAAAAGTGGATACAAAAATAGTTAATATATTGAGAAAATAAACAGTCCCTCATGTGTTTCTTTTGACATTAATTAGAAATTCCAAAATTCAAATTTCAATTTTAAGTTAATAGTAAAGTAATCGAAACTAAACTGAAACATAGTGTACCAGCGTACCAGATGTTTTGGTCGTACTGCACATTGATGTTAAGAGGCTAACTTGGATCCCTTAATCCTCTGAAGTCCATTGTGCATAAACAAGACGTAATCTACTAAAAACTAAGCCAGTTATCGTTCAACTTTCTCTCTTTCTAACTTTCCACCATAATTGGGTAGCCTACATGAAATAACTTTCTTAAATCATAGATTTAACTCTTGTTTAAACATTCAAAGTTAAGTATGTTACAGAATGCAGGGTTACTGTAAAATATTTATTTATATTCTTATTTGTAGCCTACAATTATGTAAGGTCAATAATCAATACTACTATTATAATTAGTCTATTTGCTGCACAACAGGTATCAGCGTATGGATAATGCGTGAGACATTGATAGGTGATATCAGAAAAATGACACTCGACTTACAATCTTTACTTAAACTTATAGTTCAAGATATTATATTCATAATTATAGCAAATAACTAAATGTAAATAGTTATCACTTTTATTAATATTCAAACTTAGAGAACCTCAAGTATCACAAATTTATAAAGTATCACAAATTTATAAAATAAAAAAAGCACTAATATGACAAGTATCGATTTTAGTAAGATACTTTTACTGCCATCAGACCATAGGAATTCAAAAAGGAGTGCAAAATAAATATATAGGGTCTTCAAAAAGTCTGGTGACGTCATTTCAATTTTTTAACCAATACCGAATAATCATTTTTAAAACACTAATCAAACTTATCCTAAAAAATTTCTTTTTTGAAGCAAATCAGAAGGATTACCCACAAGGAGTCAGAAGAAAATCTTAAATAATTGAGAAAGCTAGTCCTTAAAAGTATGTTACTGATCAAAATGGTGGCTGTTTATATATGAAGCTCTGAGCTTGATTAAGCATAGCAAGATTTGTTTGTTTAACCATTACAGAAAAGCAGTAACTTCTTGAACATTAACACTGTGCAATAAATATATTTTGAAGGCAAAGGAATATTATTTATTTGATCAGTGGGATGGTACCCGAGGATTCAGAAAAAGATATCAAAGAGAGAATAGCGTATCAAACTCTGTTTCAAATTAAAGATCTTTATTAAGAGATCATAATGCCATCTATTAGACCCTAAAATGTTCATTCTACTTAAAATAGCAGTATTTAAAATTTAGCTAATTTGAAACTTAGAGTTATTGTTCTCATATAATTTATTCAATTGAGATAAAAGTCACAATTTTAGGAAAAAATTCTTGACATCCAGAGGGGGTTTTCAGTATTTTACTATTGTAATCCATAACAGAAAACATCCTAAGACACTTTTCGATCAGATTAACATTGATCATTTGAACTTCTATTTTATGTATGTAGACTTTTTGGAATCAGATTGGTGTGCCCTCCAAAAAAGAACCTTCAATTTGGTTTAACACTTGTCTTATCTTCTCTTTAAGGTATTTTTTGACTCCTTCCCATCCCAATAATTTAACAAACTATTAACATTTACATAAAAATATATATTTTAAGCACATTATCCATTTTTGAGAAGTTACTGCTTTCAGATCTTTTCCTTTAATTCACTACCGCTTGATAAATATTCCATTGCTCTAAAAACTGTTCCCCAACAACCTTTACGCCCACTGTGGTATTCCTTATCCACTAGGAATCCGATATCGCTGGCCTTATCTTATCGCTTTCCAAGAACTTGCTCATGGAGAGTGCATTCGGCGGTAAGTCAATTATTGGATTTACCAGTTTGTGATCGACTTTATTAGCCACCTAAGCTAACCGTAATTGCGATAAAAAAGTAGGGTAGTGAATTAACGGGAAAGGTTCTTGCTATAATCTATTATAGTACAACTAAATAACAAATTTTATCAATCTAAAGATTGTACATTTTAACTGCCATGACTTGTACATGTACAACTTTTTGAAGTCGGCTCTGTGACGTTGTGTTTTCCTAACAAAGAGCTTTGGTTCGTTGTGCAACTTGATCCTGGTTCTCGTGTAGGTCATCCCAAGATGTTGTGAAGTACTTATAATCAATTCAAAAACATATATTTGTATAGGATTAATGTGTTAAGTCTACATACTTAATATGTAATGATTCAAATTATGATGCTGTTACAAGATTTTTAGATTACCCTGTATGTGTGGTGAATAAAGAAAGCTCACTATGAGGATATATGTGTAAATAACTAATAGTATTAAGCAGACGACACGGAGGAGGAAGCATTTACAGTGATTGGACTGGACTCTTGTTTAACCTTTAATCTTTTATTTCAGTTGCTCTGCCACACTACTGGAAAAAGTGGCAGAGTAAATTCCGAGCTGTTTTGTAATTTTAGTTTGTAATCTGTTTTTAGATGTGGAATAAATCATTATTTTCATTATTTTCATTTTATATAAGTGTGGGATATCTTCATATTTTAAAAAGAAACATCATAAGTTAACATATAATATCCGTACCAATTACATACTTATAAAAATTAATAAAAAACCTAAAACAGTATGTTTTCACACTTTTTAAGAGCAAATTGCATTCATATCATTTTTATACATTGTTTTTAATTGGATTCTATGAATTTAATTTTGTTTAAAATGATGAGTATTTTTATTTATTGAAAAATAGTTTTTTTAATACAAAACATTGCTTTCGTTCGTAGTATAAATGGTAATATACCTTATCTAAACTCAGTATTCTTTGTAGTTGTTTTCTTCAGTTTCATTTTACATCGGGTGACCCGCTTAATTAAAATATAACATGTTTCTGTAATAGTGGCTCTCGACTAGAATTTAGAACTAGGAAGCAAACATGTAATGCATACTGATACCTCATGACTTCGGCTTGAAGCTGTCATGACTTATGGAAGTTTTTAATTGTTTCTGTCTTAATCTCCGTTATAAAATGATGTAGATGAAGTTTTTTCCTTGTTTAGAGTAAACAAGTATGACTTCAATTTAAAGTAGCACTAATGAATTTTGAAAGTTTATGTATAGTCATTGTCACTTTTATGATTGTTTGTCTTATTATTTTACGATTTATTTTCTTTAATTCTACAAGCCTACAAATAGCCACTTAGTATCCTAAACTGATTTATATTTTTCTGATTTTTCCACTTAAGCTGTAATATTAAATTTATCTACACAATTTAGAGAGAAATAATTTATTATAGGTTATCTTAGTTACTTTGTAATTTATTTTCGTGTAAATAATTCTTATAAACATTATTTGAATGATGATAGTAAAAATATTCGAGTTTTCAAACGCTGAAGAAAAATATATCGTGAATTTTCATAAAAGAATATATATATATTTGAAATATATACATTTCATACTACGAAACAAAATATTATCGAAGCTTGATCGGAAATTAAACGTAAATAAATGACAGCTTAGTGACGTTAAAGTGGTGAGTTCAATACCTAAAGCACTCTCACTTAAAGAACCCAATGTAATTAAAAAAGTTATTCCAGATAGTATTTTTTTTTAACTTAGAGGATTCATAGTTAACATTTTTGTAAGTAATTTTAGTTTTTGAATAAGCTGAGTACGTGTTTGTACAGATACAGTTTATTGAACGTCACACAACACAAATGTACAACAAAAGTAAAAAATGTACAAAAATGCCACAATATGTAAAAAATACACAAACACATGATGACCGATTTTGGCAAACCACGTTTACCTTCTTGAAATCAGAGGGATCAACAAAATAATTGTTTAACCAACCATTTTTATATTTTAAGTTAAAATAACAATACTGAAATGATAAACAACAAAACAAGTAATAATGTTCTACGATAATTCTCGCATTTATTGTAGCCAGAATGCACTCAAATGATAGTTAATGCCAACGTTTCTGAAAATTACTGCTCATTTAAAGCAACTTTTAAATTATTCTGTAGTAAAACATTTTATATTTAATAAATCAGAAAAATTAAATGTCCTATGCCGTTTTCTGTGACTTATTTTCGTTAGTTCGGCGTTTTGTTGATGTACTATGAATACTAATTATTAGACCTACTATCAACATTGTTAGGAAGGAGTAAGTTATGATATATTTTACACAAATCCACCAGTATATTAATGCATTATTAGTGAAGTAGTTGGTTATTGGGATTATAAATGTAAATACACCCTATATTTATTTCATAAATTATATTTTCAATAAGAGATCATTTGATTTTTATCATTGCTGATTGGACTATGTAGGTACCTCGGATATTTTCTGTTAATTTACTACCACGATAAATATTCTATTGCTCTAAAAACTATTCCCCAGTAATTTTTACGTTCACTGAGGTAATCCTCATTCGCTAGGAATCCGATATCGCTGGCATTATCTTATCACGCAGAACGCATTCGGCGGTAAGTCAATAATTGGATTTACCAGTTTGTGATCGACTTTAGTAGCCATCTAACCTAACCTAAACGTAATTGCGATAAAAAAGTAGTGGTAATGAATTAACGGAAAAGGGTACCTCTTTAGTTGTGTTTTAATTTTATTACATTGGAGTCATCCATTAAATTGAAAGCACCTGCAAAAGACGGGTCCTCCATCAACTCTTCACGTCTTTCCTTTGATTTTTGGCCTGATCAGTTTTGTTGTAGCTGCCACATGTTGTTGAATTAAAATATTTATTTTTATTATTACAATTGAATACAAGTCAGCAAGTCAAATAAATCAGTGTAGCCACGTCCTTTGATAACATTATGCTTCAAATGTATCAGGAGGATAATGTAATGAGTTTCGTTCTTGTTTTTCAGCGTGTTGTTCTTTAGCCTTCACATAGCTTATCAAAACAGTCGATACACGAGTGAATGCTTCCAGATACCTGGATTATGTCATATACGGTGAGGCTGACGTGAGAAATGATAGTGTTAGACTGTCCTTTACTATTGGCCTTCAACGGTAAGGCCGTATAAGTTGTACTCATAAACCAAAAAGGTGTTAGATTTTATTTGGCATTGAATATATTACGATTACTGAACTATATTTCAACTACAGCAATAAACAATATTTATCTCTTCATTATATAAATTTATCTCTTATTTTTACAGTTCATTTTGGAGGGAAAATATCCGACTACATTCACATATATGTATATTTTTTAAATATGTTTAAAAAAACGACAAACTTTTGTTATTATTTGATTACAGTTATTATGAAGTTGCAGTTCATTGATAAGAACAATATAGAACTGATTTTCCACCGATAATTATACTTTAGAAAACTAGCTATCTGCTGAACTATGCTATTTCAATAAACTGGTACAGGATGCCCAGAATTCACGTTTCAATTAGTTCCTCAGTCAGAAAGAAATGCGTATAGTTTATTCAATTTAATAAATAACATGTAACATTAGTAGCTCCAAGGGTCATATAAATTATTTAATTTTAAGTAATCAGGAATTTGCTAAATCAGTAATACAACCCTTAACAACACAGCACAACTTAGACAAGAGCAATAATGTGGTAATTTCATTACAGCTTAGGTCAGAATCTAGTTCAATACTGAACGTCTGATGTTGAGTTAGGTTAGTTTGTATCTTGTTTGGATGTGCAACAATCACTGCAGGCAGAGCAAGTGTATTCCCCAGAGACCATTGCGACTCACTGACTACAGAATACGTCCATATTAAATCCTGTAAAAAGGGCACTATGTAATATTTCGTTGCTTGACCACTTAAGTTGTCAGCTTACAAAGGGAATTTGTGTGATGAGGAAGGTGATAGGTACTATAAAATATTGGTTCCCTATTTACAATAATAGTTATAGTTTTATTCGCTAAGATTTAGTTAATGGGACCTAGAATTAGTACGTACAATAGTGTACCACTAAGTAGTAGGTACAATAGTGTACCACTAAGTAGTAGGTACAATAGTGTACCACTAAGTAGTAGGTACAATAGTGTACCACTAAGTAGTAGGTACAATAGTGTACCACTAAGTAGTAGGTACAATAGTGTACCACTAAGTAGTAGGTACAATAGTGTACCACTAAGTAGTAGGTACAATAGTGTACCACTAAGTAGTAGGTACAATAGTGTACCACTAAGTAGTAGGTACAATAGTGTACCACTAAGTAGTAGGTACAATAGTGTACCACTAAGTAGTAGGTACAATAGTGTACCACTAAGTAGTAGGTACAATAGTGTACCACTAAGTAGTAGGTACAATAGTGTACCACTAAGTAGTAAGTACAATAGTGTACCACTAAGTAGTAGGTACAATAGTGTACCACTAAGTAGTAGGTACAATAGTGTACCACTAAGTTGTAGGTACAATAGTGTACCACTAAGTAGTAAGTACAATAGTGTACCACTAAGTAGTAGGTACAATAGTGTACCACTAAGTAGTAGGTACAATAGTGTACCACTAAGTAGTACTGGTACAATAGTGTACCACTAAGTAGTAGGTACAATAGTGTACCACTAAGTAGTAGGTACAATAGTGTACCACTAAGTAGTAGGTACAATAGTGTACCACTAAGTAGTAGGTACAATAGTGTACCACTAAGTAGTAGGTACAATAGTGTACCACTAAGTAGTAGGTACAATAGTGTACCACTAAGTAGTAGGTACAATAGTGTACCACTAAGTAGTAGGTACAATAGTGTACCACTAAGTAGTAGGTACAATAGTGTACCACTAAGTAGTAGGTACAATAGTGTACCACTAAGTTGTAGGTACAATAGTGTACCACTAAGTAGTAGGTACAATAGTGTACCACTAAGTAGTAGGTACAATAGTGTACCACTAAGTAGTAGGTACAATAGTGTACCACTAAGTAGTAGGTACAATAGTGTACCACTAAGTAGTAGGTACAATAGTGTACCACTAAGTAGTAGGTACAATAGTGTACCACTAAGTTGTAGGTACAATAGTGTACCACTAAGTAGTAGGTACAATAGTGTACCACTAAGTAGTAGGTACAATAGTGTACCACTAAGTAGTAGGTACAATAGTGTACCACTAAGTAGTAGGTACAATAGTGTACCACTAAGTAGTAGGTACAATAGTGTACCACTAAGTAGTAGGTACAATAGTGTACCACTAAGTAGTAGGTACAATAGTGTACCACTAAGTTGTAGGTACAATAGTGTACCACTAAGTAGTAGGTACAATAGTGTACCACTAAGTAGTAGGTACAATAGTGTACCACTAAGTAGTAGGTACAATAGTGTACCACTAAGTAGTAGGTACAATAGTGTACCACTAAGTAGTAAGTACAATAGTGTACCACTAAGTAGTAGGTACAATAGTGTACCACTAAGTAGTAGGTACAATAGTGTACCACTAAGTAGTAGGTACAATAGTGTACCACTAAGTAGTAGGTACAATAGTGTACCACTAAGTAGTAGGTACAATAGTGTACCACTAAGTAGTAGGTACAATAGTGTACCACTAAGTAGTAGGTACAATAGTGTACCACTAAGTAGTAGGTACAATAGTGTACCACTAAGTAGTAGGTACAATAGTGTACCACTAAGTTGTAGGTACAATAGTGTACCACTAAGTAGTAGGTACAATAGTGTACCACTAAGTAGTAGGTACAATAGTGTACCACTAAGTAGTAGGTACAATAGTGTACCACTAAGTAGTAGGTACAATAGTGTACCACTAAGTAGTAGGTACAATAGTGTACCACTAAGTAGTAGGTACAATAGTGTACCACTAAGTAGTAAGTACAATAGTGTACCACTAAGTAGTAGGTACAATAGTGTACCACTAAGTAGTAGGTACAATAGTGTACCACTAAGTAGTAAGTACAATAGTGTACCACTAAGTAGTACTGGTACACTATTGTATTATACTGCTTAGGTTACAATAATTTTAACTAGATTTTTAATTTGTGCTTGTGACTCATCCTGGTTTCATTAAACAATCTGAAAGCTTTATGATTTTATCGACGATAAAACTCTGACATCTTATAGAAGAAACATAATTTTGCAGGAAAAAATAAAAATCTATTGTAGATTTTTGTTTTTTTTTTTTTTGTGTTATTAGATCTTGTTTAAGCAGTCTTCGTATCATAAGAACATCTGAAAATGGCGAGAAATGACTGATTCAGGCACAATAACGCTGCTTTGTGCCATCAAAAGTAGACTTACATATTTTTCTAGACCACTAAACCTTGTTACTAAGGAAAAAACTGATTTCAATAGGAACATTTCAAAACTAATTTGTATAAAGCCTTGGTCTGCTTATTGGACAGTAGTATGGCCATCAAGATGCTTTTAGATACCTCACTAAAAGCATACTGAGCACTTGTACTGAAAACGCATGCTGAAGATCCTTGTTTGTCCACCAGAAAAGGTCATTCGAATAATTTGTAATGATAACCCTCAAATTAAGCTTAAAGTAATAAATAATTTGTTGTTGACCTTTATTGTTGTTTTTGAGTTTTTACCAACTGTCAAGTGTGATACAGAAGAAGTTTGACTCTAATTCATATATTTATAATTATAATTCTCTAAACAGTACAAGTAAACGTCACAAAACACAAATTTATTACAATATAAGCACACAATGTACAAATATATTACAATACAAGTACAAAATGCACAAATCTTATGGTGATCAATTACGGTGAACCACGATCACCTTCCTCAAAACAGAGGGATTCACAAAAGAATGGAAAATGGTGTTCAACAACTCAACTTATATGCCTACAACCACGTGACTCCATTATCTGGAAATTTCAAAATGGTGGCTGTTGTGATATTTTTGGCTAATTTCTATTGGCTGTTACTTCTGTTCTTTTAATCGCTGAAAATACGTCATTAAAAACTACTTCGGAATCAAAATTAACCTGTTAATAAATTAGTTTATCCCAATCCTTACGTTTTTCTTTAAAAATAAATAACTCTTCCCATGAATTCATAATCCTACCCTTATTACGAAATTTTAGAATATCTACATTTTCATCTATTTTATTCAAACTGTGGCTACAATTTAGAAGGTGAAGAGCTACATTCGATCTTTCAAGTTTCTTATTTTTAAAAGCAGAGACATGGTTTTTATATCTTTTGCTAAAATTTACAGTCTGACCTATGTAAAACTTATTAGAATCATTACAGTTAATCCTATATATTCCTGACTTATTGAATTTATCTTCATTTTGAATATTCAGGTGTAAAATGTTGGACATAATATTACAAGTCTTAAAAGATACTGATAACTTGAATTTCTTAGATCTATAAGCAACTATTAGCGTAAACGGTCAATTTGAAGTGGAGGGATACATAATTATTTTGTTCTTTATCAGATTATTCCTTTTTAAGTGTTGTTCCTTTATTGTGTTGAATTTTATTTTCTATTTTCTTTTTTATTCTACTTCCAATTTCATCAATCATTGATGCCTTGTATTTGCAATAGCTATTGATTTTATTAAATTTATTTCCTGTTTTCTATCTGCAACATTTAATGGTATTGAATACACCCTGTATAACATACTTCTGAAGCTAGCTGTTTTGTAAGACGGGGGATGGACAGAACTGTTATTTATTGTACAATTAGTTTGAGTAGGTTTCCTGAAAATTCCATATGAAAGCTTGTTACAATCACGAATTGCCTTTAGAAAACACTCTAAATTATAATTAAATTCATTATTACTCAGTGGTAGCCATTGCAATCGTCCTTATACTATTAGAGTTTTAAGTTGTCATCCATTTAACTTTATAATATGATTACAGGAAATATTAAGTATTATGTCTAAATTTGTTTAAGACAATAGTAAATAATCATTACATATTTAAAATGCCTCTTGCTGTACATGATTTCTTGAGCAAAAAAGTAAAAATATAATTTATGTGTTGTTAATTAATGAATAATTTTAAATCTATTTATACTGTTTAACTTACTTCTTTTGTAAATAATCGTTAGGTTTACTATTGTGGCAGAAAATATTGTCATATTTATTCATAGTAATATTTCCTTTTGCATTATGAGCGTAGTACATTATGTTGATAAATAGTATTTTAGTATTTTGGTCAATGTATATTTATAAGTTGGTAATATTTTTATAAAATATGTTATTTGAAATAGGTCAAGCGTTTTATTGAATAAAAATAAATGAATAGTTTATAGCATACACTAAAGATATAAAGGTGTTAACCAGACAAAGTGTATTCAATCTTTTGTTGAAAATTACAAAATGGGTTATATAAAACCATTGCGGGTAACTTACTATAGTCACATCCCTCTTCCTTATGTCACTCCTCTGGCTGTCTGGCTCCTGACGTTACCTTTAAAGGAATGGTGTACATTTGAGGGTATCTTGGAATTTATGGATTTTTAAAGTTTGAGTTAATTATTGGTCCAAGTTAATAGAATAAACACAAAATTCCTTTGTTATATTTTAAGTCCTATAGTCACTTACCCTGACTCCTTCTGACGATTCCAACACAATATCAAAGGGACTAGGGGTTTCTTACATCGATGATGGTCTCTGTGCTGGGAGTGTTCTACCGGAAGTATTCTGCCGGAAGTGTGGTGACGTTTAGGACGCAAAATCATATTATGGCAGTGATGTGGTATGTATTGTTAAATGCACCGATATTTATTTATATTTTTGTTGTTATTTTGTTGGTAGTCATTGTTATTGTTGTTAGTTTGTTGATTGTTCCCATTATAAATAATTATTCCTGTTAGTTAGCTTTCCCTGATATTTGATTTTTCATTAACTTCTCAAATAATAAGTTAATTATTCATGTTACTCTTAAAATATTTTAAATATGCTATTAGCTGAAAGTTGCCAATGCAAGACTTGACTGATAATTTTATTTTTGTCTTGCTTCAGACTATTCTGCACTGTTTTTTTTTTTTTTTTGGTAAATTTTGTTTTGTTTAAATGGACTTTGGTATTGTTATGATTATTATTTACTTACGATGGGCCACTCTTTGTTGTGGATTTAGATTACATTTCTTTCAGTGTTAGTTTTCTTTTGCTTAGTATATTTCTGGATGTATTTGATATATATATTGCTTTTAACGAAACTGTATTTGTTATACTTTTTAATAGTGTGTATGTTTAAACTCAGTAATGGTGATCGGATCGTGTTTTGTTGAATTGCATGTTTTCTTTAAGTGTAACAATAATTTGTCTTATTTTATATTGAGCCATCTTGTTTAAATTATTAATTTGTAATAGATTACTATCGTCTTTTAAAATAAATAAATAAAAAATACATTAAAACCATTATTTAGTAATAAATTCAACAAGCCTTAGGTAAAAGATCTTAGATAATGTAACGTGGGGTTGGATGAATACTATATCTTAAAAAGCTGATATAAGAAGCTTTTAAGTAATCTTTATCAATGTGCCAACCTATTTGAATAAAGTATAACATCAAAAGGATTTTGATACTCACATAAGTATCTACAGATCCACAGATGAGATCAAATACACCGAGAAAATCCCTTCTATGGTTACGGGTTCAAACAATCCACAATAAGAATAACATTTATTAAGTTGCTTGACACGTCGCTTGTTCGTCTCTGATACACGCACCTTATCGTATTATCCTTTATTATTTTAGACATTCGTCAATCTTCCCTCTGTCTAAAGAAATATAAATTTACTAGCCTCTTACATTTAGGCAAAGCTAATGTATTTTGCCTGATTAAGTTGCCAAGACAGTTTAACTTTCGTGGTAAATTACTAATAATCGATTAAAGACTCCATTTTAGATCTTGATTTAAATAATTAAAATCCCTCAATTGTATTATAATATGCTTTTTGCTTATGTCACAATGTTTCAATAGTTTCTATGTGTATATTTTTTATGTGTGTGTATATATATTCTACTACTCTTAAAAAGCGAATTTATGACATATAAATAAATTTAATTTTGTTGTTTCTAAAAGTAATTAATTCAGTACGAACTCTCAATTGCGTGCGAACATAAAAAAGGAGGATTAATTATTTGTTGGTTCAAGGTGAGACAAGACTTATAACAATGGATATGTACGTTAAAACTCCGAAAGTGGACAGACGAGCCATCATTAATCAGACCCATGTCTTACAGGTAACTCAGTTTTCATTTATTTTAATTTTATTTATTTCAACGGTAAACCATTTTGAACAAGAAAAAATTGTTTGCATAGATGGCAGCTATCCATAACCAAACATAATGCTTAATTATAGATCTAAAAACAAGAATTACATACTAATTTGAATATGTGACAGTGAACTCTATTTTAATTTGTTAACTTCCAAAATATCTACGAAGCTATAGTATATATGTATACAATATATCGTGGAGCAAGTTCCAGCAAAACAGACTTAATCAAACAGCATGATAGACAATAGTTAACATAAAATAAATTTGTGAGAAATAACATACTAATACACAATTTATACAATAAGCAACAGCAATATAATAGTATAAAATGATAATAGTTAACATAACATTTAAAAGATAACAAATAACAAACCAATAAAAAAATTGAAACTTCCGAAAAAGGAAGTACTACAGAATGTTGAGTTCAAGAATGTTCAACACCATCTAGGTTCACTTGATAACCTCCTTTGGGAATAATTAACAATGCCTTGCGTCTCAGCATAATACTATATACAACTTGAAACTACCAGGAAATGAGTTGCTGTAGAATGTTGAGTTGATGAACGGTCAAAACCATCTTAGTTCACTTGATTATCCCCTCAGGCAGTAATAAACACTGCCATCTTTTCCAGAAGAACATTATATAACACTTAATACCTCCAGGATATCAGTAACTACAAAATGTCTAGTTGATGAATGTTTAACACAGTTTGGGTTCACTTGATGACCCCCTCAGGGAGTAATTAATACTGCCTTCCGTCTCAGCAGACAATTTATCTTAAATTATCCAGGAAACAAATTACAATAAAATGTTGAGTTGATGAACGTTCAACACAGTCTTGATTCAATTAATTACCCCCATAGGCAGTAATTCACACAGTCTCCCCTCTCATTATAATATTATAATTAACTTTAAACCTCCAGAGACAGAATAACTATAGAATGTTGACTTTATGAACGTTCAACACCGTCTGGGATCACTTGATGACCCCCTCAGACAGTAATTAACACTAAATTCCATCTCAGCAGAACATTATAGATTAATTGAAACCTTCAGGATATAACTTACTATACAATGTTGAGTTGATGAACATTGAACACCGTCTGGGATCACTTGATGACCCCCTCAGGCAGTAATTAACACTGTCTCCTCCCTCAGCATAATATTATTTACAACTTGAAACTTCCAGAAAATGTGTTACTGTATAATTTTGAGTTCATGAACGTTCAACACCGCCTGAGTTCACCTGATGACTCTCTCAGGCAGTAATTAACACTGTCTTCTCCCTCAACATAATATTATTTACAACTTGAAACTTCCAGAAAATGTGTTACTGTATAATTTTGAGTTCATGAACGTTCAACACCGCCTGAGTTCACCTGATGACTCTCTCAGGCAGTAATTAACACTGTCTCCTCCCTCAACATAATATTATTTACAACCTGAAACTTCCAGAAAATGTGTTACTGTATAATGTTGAGTTCATGAACGTTCAACACCGCCTGAGTTCACCTGATGACTCTCTCAGGCAGTAATTAACACTGTCTCCTCCCTCAACATAATATTATTTACAACCTGAAACTTCCAGAAAATGTGTTACTGTATAATGTTGAGTTCATGAACGTTCAACACCGCCTGAGTTCATCTGATGACTCTCTCAGGCAGTAATTAACACTGTCTCCTCCCTCAACATAATATTATTTACAACTTGAAATCGCCAGAAAATGTGTTACTGTATAATGTTGAGTTCATGAACGTTCAACACCGTCTGAGTTCACCTGATGACTCTCTCAGGCAGTAATTAACACTGTCTCCTCCCTCAGCATAATATTATTTACAACTTGAAATCTCCAGAAAATGTGTTAATGTATAATGTTGAGTTCATGAACGTTCAACACCGTCTGAGTTCACCTGATGACTCCCTCAGGCAGTAATTAACAATGTCTCCTCCCTCAGCATAATATTATTTACAACTTGAAACTTCCAGAAAATTTGTTACTGTATAATGTTGAGTTCATAAACGTTCAATACCGTCTGAGTTCATTTGATGACTCTCTCAGGCAGTAATTAACACTGTCTCCTCCCTCAGCATAATATTATTTACAACTTGAAACTTCCAGAAAATGTGTTACTGTATAATGTTGAGTTCATGAACGTTCAACACCGTCTGAGTTCACCTGGTGACTCTCTCAGGCAGTAATTAACACTGTCTCCTCCCTCAGCATAATATTATTTACAACTTGAAACTTCCAGAAAATGTGTTACTGTATAATGTTGAGTTCATGAACGTTCAACACCGCCTGAGTTCACCTGATGACTCCCTCAGGCAGTAATTAACAATGTCTTTCCTCTTAGCAGAACAATATAACTTGAAAAATCCAGAGAATAAGATTTAGTAGTAGCAAACAATTTAACGAGTTTTCTAATATTTTGTGTATAGCAATCCATAAACCGTTGGTAGAATATTATTATAAATATGTTTATAAGTTACAGATGTATGGTGAACAAATTGTTTGTCTTGATTTTAATACAAAACATTTACAAGGGTACTTGATGTTACATTGTTATTAAAAAACTTAAAATACTATGTGCGTATGCATTTAATTTGTTTTAGAAAAGTTTGGCATTAGAAAATATATTTACCAACACTATAAAACTATTACATTTTAAATTGTATAATATTAAGGTTTGTGTTAATTATTGGTCCAGCCTAATAGAATTGGCACAAAAACTCCCGTAATATTAACCGTTTATAATCTACGGACAATCAAATAGTGAATACGGTAACTGTTGACATTGCGAAATTGAAATAACAGCCATGTTTTATTTTGTAATGTTAGGATCCAGACTTGAATTAGTACATATTAGTTATCACAAAAGTTGAAAATCTTAGAGAAAATAAATATAGTTTGCACAAAACTATTTTTTAATAAACCAGTTTCTACTAGTAATTTTAAAAATATTTGTTATTTCCTTTTAAACGTAGTTTCACAAATAATATATTTTTAGCTATAAAATAGCACTTAATCTTATCTCTTCCCAACACTTTTTGCACACATATCATACTTACCTATAAACAACATGAGTATGTAAGAAACAATTTGACATTTCAAGTTGAATAAAGTTACAGTGAACTCCGAGACAGAACAATCCACTTTGTAATAACACTCACACACTCAAGTTACAGTGAACTCCGAGACAGAACAATCCACTTTGTAATAACACTCACACACTCAAGTTACAGTGAACTCCGAGACAGAACAATCCACTTTGTAATAACACTCACACACTCAAGTTACAGTGAACTCCGAGACAGAACAATCCACTTTGTAATAACACTCACACACTCAAGTTACAGTGAACTCCGAGACAGAACAATCCACTTTGTAATAACACTCACACACTCAAGTTACAGTGAACTCCGAGACAGAACAATCCACTTTGTAATAACACTCACACACTCAAGTTACAGTGAACTTCGAGACAGAACAATCCACTTTGTAATAACACTCACACACTCAAGTTACAGTGAACTCCGAGACAGAACAATCCACTTTGTAATAACACTCACACACTCAAGTTACAGTGAACTTCGAGACAGAACAATCCACTTTGTATTAACACTCACACACTCAAGTTACAGTGAACTCCGAGACAGAACAATCCACTTTGTAATAACACTCACACACTCAAGTTACAGTGAACTCCGAGACAGAACAATCCACTTTGTAATAACACTCACACACTCAAGTTACAGTGAACTCCGAGACAGAACAATCCACTTTGTAATAACACTCACACACTCAAGTTACAGTGAACTTCGAGACAGAAGAATCCACTTTGTAATAACACTCACACACTCAAGTTACAGTGAACTCCGAGACAGAACAATCCACTTTGTAATAACACTCACACACTCAAGTTACAGTGAACTCCGAGACAGAACAATCCACTTTGTAATAACACTCACACACTCAAGTTACAGTGAACTCCGAGACAGAACAATCCACTTTGTAATAACACTCACACACTCAAGTTACAGTGAACTTCGAGACAGAACAATCCACTTTGTAATAACACTCACACACTCAAGTTACAGTGAACTCCGAGACAGAACAATCCACTTTGTAATAACACTCACACACTCAAGTTACAGTGAACTCCGAGACAGAACAATCCACTTTGTAATAACACTCACACACTCAAGTTACAGTGAACTCCGAGACAGAACAATCCACTTTGTAATAACATTCACACACTCAAGTTACAGTGAACTCCGAGACAGAACAATCCACTTTGTAATAACACTCACACACTCAAGTTACAGTGAACTCCGAGACAGAACAATCCACTTTGTAATAACACTCACACACTCAAGTTACAGTGAACTCCGAGACAGAACAATCTACTTTGTAATAACACTCACACACTCAAGTTACAGTGAACTCCGAGACAGAACAATCCCCTTTGTAATAACACTCACACACTCAAGTTACAGTGAACTTCGAGACAGAACAATCCACTTTGTAATAACACTCACACACTCAAGTTACAGTGAACTCCGAGACAGAACAATCCACTTTGTAATAACACTCACACACTCAAGTTACAGTGAACTCCGAGACAGAACAACCCACTTTGTAATAACACTCACACACTCAAGTT
This sequence comes from Stictocephala bisonia, assembly GCA_035578905.1. Lineage (NCBI taxonomy): Eukaryota > Metazoa > Arthropoda > Insecta > Hemiptera > Membracidae > Stictocephala > Stictocephala bisonia. The sequence goes on along the minus strand of JAQJVL010000333.1, from coordinate 971,078 downwards.
ACAGTGAACTCCGAGACAGAACAATCCACTTTGTAATAACACTCACACACTCAAGTTACAGTGAACTCCGAGACAGAACAATCCACTTCGTAATAGCACTCACACACTCAAGTTACAGTGAACTCCGAGACAGAACAATCCACTTTGTAATAACACTCACACACTCAAGTTCTTCTTAGTCTGCCATCTTTGAAACAATAGAGATTAATTTGTACTTAGATTAGTTAATATTATTACGTTGACTTATTAATTACTACCATTTCTTTTATATAGGTTAAATAACATTATTTTACCTCTTTACTGTATATCATATATTACATATGTGACATAAAATTAACGTTTCAACAAATTACTTACTGCTCCAGCAGATAAAGAAAAATCGTTTATAACAAGAGACTTCTTTAGAAACAGATTTAACATAGCATCTAATTTGATGATACACATTCACAAATATAAGGATGTAAATGAACTATTCAGCAATAAAAAGTAATGTAACATAATTTGACATACTTTATAATGTTACTCGTAAAAGCACTTTAGTAACTTTTGTAAGTCCACCACATATACAATAGTAAGTCTACCACATATACAATAGTAAGTCCACCACATATACAACACTAAGTCCACCACTTATACAATAGTAAGTCCACCACATATGCAACAGTAAGTCCACCACTTATACAATAGTAAGTCCACCACATATACAATAGTGTCCACCACATACACAACAGTAAGTCCACCACATATACAATAGTAAGTCCACCACATATACAACAGTAAGTCTACCAAATATACAACACTAAGTCCACCACATAGATTATACAACAGAAAGTCCACCTCATATACAATAGTAAGTCCACCACATAAACAACACTAAGTCCACCACTTATACAATAGTAAGTCCACCACATATACAATAGTAAGTCCACCACTTATACAATAGTAAGTCCACCACATATACAATAGTAAGTCCACCACTTTTACAATAGTAAGTCCACCACATATACAACAGTAAGTCCACCACATATACAACAGTAAGTCCACCACATATACAACAGTAAGTCCACCACATATACAATAGTAAGTCCACCACATATACAACAGTAAGTCCACCACTTATACAGCAGTAAGTCCACCACATATACAATAGTAAGTCCACCACTTATACAATAGTAAGTCCACCACATATACAATAGTGTCCACCACATATACAACAGTAAGTCCACCACATATACAACAGTAAGTCCACCACATATACAACAGTAAGTCCACCACATATACAATAGTAAGTCCACCACATACACAATAGTAAGTCCACCACATATACAATATTGTAGTAGTATTTATTTCTTTATTGGATATACATGACAAAAGCTTGACTACTTAAAGAGACGCTTTCTATGTTCTGACCTTAAAATCTTTTTTAACTGGAAGTTATATGATCAAGATTATCTACAATTTCAAAGAAAAAAGGGGTTTACAACTATCTGAAAGCTTATACATTTTCAAATGGACCCCTCTTACTATGAAATGAGTTTAAAATTAATTAAAAAGAGGTTAAAATTGTATTACCTTGAATTAGCAAACAGCTGATCTTATGAAACATACTACTTGACTATGGTGTGTCAAGTAATATAGAGAATGGTGGGTCCTAAGGATAGTAATGTCTTAGGACCTGAAACGAATTTTCGCCAAAAACCAATAGGGCGGTTATTTATAATATGTTTGACGGTCTTAACAAGTTTTTGACCGTCATCGGTGAATTCCTCGTAAGGAATTGACAACGCTGAGTCACTTTCACATAGGGATGGGAAGATGCTACTACTGGAAAATAGGCAGAAAAACAAATAATCAGCCATGTGATTGGGGAGTCGAATTTTAAACTATGGATCACATAGTTAATGATTGCTCATTGCGTTCTTTTCAGGGGGGGAGGATTAGAGGGTGCAGTGGTGTTGAATTGTTAGAAACCTGGATTTAGCTCTGTGACAGAAGATCAATATATGAACACTAAGACACAAGTACTTTGTACTGTGGATTTTATTTTATTTATATACTTTTTCATTTACATGGGTTTTTTTATTAGTTTGGTAGCTAGCCAATGAAAACCAAACAATGTATATATGTGTAGGTTTTCATTGTCAGTGACTTAACATGCCTGTCAATTGTTATAAATACTGTGTTACCTTGAACCAACAGAGCTCATCTGACCGACAATTGAGTTGCTTGTGGGACGTGGGTCTGATTAATGTTCTCTTGGGTCACCTCCGTTAGTAACTTCACTTGCCTGTCAATTGTTATAAATACTGTGTTACCTTGAACCAACAGAGCTCATCTGACCGACAATTGAGTTGCTTGTGGGACGTGGGTCTGATTAATGTTCTCTTGGGTCACCTCCGTTAGTAACTTCACTTGCCTGTCAATTGTTATAA